>MJHO01000150.1:413957-439201 GCA_002076135.1 Xerophyta viscosa
CGTTGTCACGGGGTCAGCTAAAAGTGCCTTAGACCCTGTGCGGCAACCGAGTGACTTCCCTTTGGCTAACGCCTTAGTCACTAGGCTCAGCCTCTCTCAGGACTAGTAAAGCCTCAACTCCTCGTTGCCTCCGCGTACGATGGAGGCCAAGCCTTGTGCTTGTGTCCTACGCGACACCTATGAACAACCCTTCCGCTCGTGCCCTTCGCGACACTCTAAGCACACCCAAAGACTTGCCAGGGAATGCTTCACTAATGTACAAAAATATTACAAGAAGTAGGCTTTACACTCTAGACCTCACTCTTATTACAACTCTTTTACATTGCCTCCTCTTGATTGCCAAATGAAGGGGACCTCTCCCCTTTTATAGGCCTCCCAAGCTCCAATGGACGGTCTAGATTCATTTGATCCAACGGTCCTCACAAGCCCTCTAGAGAATTTCTTCTTGTGCCCCAAGCAACCAAGCTTTAAGGCTTATCTAGAACCTCCCCGCGTGCTGGGCCGCGGGCACGCCCAGGCGCGGCTTAGGCGCGGCACAGGCGGTGCCCAGCCGCGGCCCAGTCGCTCTGCCTAGCGCGCCGCTCAGGCGCCGCCCATGCGCGGCTCAGGCGCGCCCATGCGCGGCCCAGGCGGATCCTAGGCGCGGCCCAGCGCTCCGCGCAGCCCATGCGTGGCCAAGCGCCCCGCGCCTATGCGCGGCCTAACTCCCGCGCATGCCCTTGACGTCCCGTGCACGCGCGCTGCCCTACGCGTTCACACCATGCGGCCCCGCTCACTGCCCTTGCGCGTGCCCATGGTCACTCTTGTGCTCCCATGCACGCACCCCGTGCCATCCTTCGAGCTGCCCATGCCCGTTGTCTGACGCATGACCCCATGCCTTCGCGATCCAGCTCTATGAAGTCCGCACAGCTCCTCTTGGCATCATATGCATCCCATGTGCTCCCCTGCACCTGCGTACCGCCTTGTCTTGTCCGTGCTCCTGCGCACTGCCCCGTGCGCAGCTCCATGCTCTATAGTGCATGCTGCCCCGCATGCATCTCCTTTTCTGTCTTGCGCACACCCATGTGCGCAGTCCTATGCGCTCCCATGCGCATCCCACGCACTACCATTCGCGTAGCCTTGTGCTCATCCCTGAGTAGCGTTCCATCAGCATCCCAAGCGCACCACCTTGCGCATGGCCTATGTGTGCTCGAGCCGATTCCTTTGGCCCATGACATACTCCCCCACTTGTTTGCGCGACGCCCCCGTCGCGCGTCGAAGCTTGAGTTGTCCAGCTGCGTCTTTATCGCTCTTTCCAGCAAGCTTCCCGCTTGCTGATGTGTCTCTTTGCATGGCATGCAAAAGTCCTCTCGTGCGCCTTGAGTGGCCGGCCTTCCAGCAACCTCCTCATGATACTTGGGCCCTTGTGACTGGTTTCTTCCTTGACGTCAACCATGCCAAGCCACAGCCACGTGACCCTCTTGATGTTTAGCTGCTCCTCCTTTGCCGCGTCCCCTTGCAGCAATGCAGCATTCTCCCAATGGATGAGGTCTTCCCGTAAGTGCAATCCGTCGCACCTGAAGCACCTCATCTGCTTCCATGATCTCGGCTTTGCTCTGGCCTTGATCATGCTTAAGAATTCCATACTCCCAATGGAATCCTTTCCCTTATCTGCGCCCCGCAGATTTGTGGCGTCCAACGCTACAAGTGGCTCCGCGAACATTTGGCCCTGACGGTTGTCCGCCTTGGCATCCTATATGCCTATCAGTCGAATTGCCCCTATGTTCGGTCCGTCGAACGTTTGACTCTGACGACTGATCCCCAGCTCGACATCGCCAAGGACCCGATGTGCCCATATGCTCGCCTGCCATTCCTCTTCTGCTACACCACAGCTTTGCACCCCTGCGCCAAGTGCGCCCGTCGAAAGTGTTAGGCTTAGGCGCCTCCCTGCGCCCTACTTGCTGCCTCTCCTTAGCTTCCCAAGCTACGACAGCCTCGCACGCTTCCCCGAACCTCCGACGTCGCATGGCGCATGCTCACCCTTGTGCCCAGCGCCTTGCTCCTCGGCGTCCCCACAGCGCGCCTCCATACGACCCAAGTCTTGCCCAAGCTCCTGCTCTGCGCCATACGGAGCGTCGGTGCCCCTGCACACACGCCTCCTCGAGCTCCTCCTCTGGATCGTCGACCGACATGAGTACCCCTCTCATGTCCACGAGCGCCTCCATGAGCTCCCGCATGGTACTTCGCATCTTGGCAAACTTGGCGTCGAATGAGGCCATAGAGCCCTTCGATATGGTCTCCCAAAGAACCGACTCGCTCTGATACCACTTGTCACGGGGTCAGCTAAAAATGCCTTAGACCCTGTGCGGCAACCTAGTGACTTCCCTTTGGCAAACGCCTTAGTCACTAGGCTCAGCCTCTCTCAGGACTAGTGAAGCCTCAATTCCTCGTCGTCTCCGCGTACGAGCGAGGCCAAGCCTTGTGCTTCTGTCCTACGCGACACCTATGAACGACCCTTGTGCTCGTGCCCTTCGCGACACTCTAAGCACACCCAAAGACTTGCCAGGAAATGCTTCACCAATGTACAAGAATATTACAAGAAGTAGGCTTTACACTCTATATCTCACTCTTATTACAACCATTTTACATTGACTCCTCTTGATTGCCAAATGAAGGGGATCTCTCCCCTATTTATAGGCCTCCCAAGCTCCAATGGACGGCCTAGATTCATTTGATCCAACGGTCCTCACAAGCCCTCTAGAGAATTCCTTCTTGTGCCCCAAGCAACCAAGCTTCAAGGCTTCTCCAGAGCCTTCCCGTGTGCTGGGCCGCGGGCACGGCCAGGCGTGGCATAGGCGGTGCCCTGGCGTGGCGCAGTCGCTCTGCCTGGCGCGCGGCCCAGGCGTTGCCCATGCGCGGCCCAGGCGGATGCTAGGCGCGGCCCAGCGCTGCCAGCGCTCTGCGCAGCCCATGCGCAGCTAAGCGCCCCGCGCCCCACGCGGCCTATGCGCGGCCTAACTCCCGCGCATGCCCTTGACGTCCCGTGCACGCGCGCTGCCCTACGCGTGCACACCATGCGGCCCCGCACACTGCCCTTGCGCGTGCCCATGGTCTCTCTTGTGCTCCCATGCACGCACCCCGCGTGCATCCTTCAGGCTGCCAATGTGCGTTGTCCGACGCATGACCCCATGCCTTCGCGGTCCAACTCTATGAAGTCTGCACAGCTCCTCTTGGCGTCATATGCAGTCCCATGTGCTCCCTGCACCTGCATACCGCCTTGTCTTGTCCGTGCTCCTGCGCACTGCCCCGTGCGCAGCTCCATGCTCTATGGTGCATGCTGCCCCGCATGCATCTCCTTTGCTATCTTGCGCACACCCATGCGCGCAGTCCTATGCGCATCCCACGCGCTGCCATTCGTATAGCCTTGTGCTCATCCCTGAGTAGCTCTCCATCAGCATCCCAAGCGCACCACCTTGTGCATGGCCTATGTGTGGTCGAGCCGAATCCTTTGGCCCATGACATCGGGCTGTATGCGACTCCTTATTGCCCAAAATTATTGGAAACTTTTTAATCACAGATGACTTGACGTGTGACCCGCATGTTCATAGCTATAAACATAATATGGTGTGGAGCAAGATTGTAGTAGTAAAAGTATAAAAGCTCATTAGAGAACAGTCATGCATGGAGATGCCTTATTTAGCTACTCCTTGGAAATATGAACGTTTTTTAAAAAAAGAGAGAGAATCATTAGGAAGAAGATACATTTTAACAGAGTTTGATTGTTGTGGAGCTTCATAGTTTGATTCTTGGTCTGCGGCATTGTCTTTCCTGCAATTTTTATGTCGTTGGTTGAAGGCGGGTGGTTTTTGGCTGGGAAGTTTGCTATGATGTTTTGGCTGCTAAGGAATCTGATCCAGGAGGATCCCAAGACCCGAAGAGGCCGACGCCGAGGTGACGTCGTGAGACATGGTCGTGACTGTGATGTCAGCGATATCGACGTCGAGGTGAGACTGGGCCGAGGTGAGAAGCCTTGCCGAAGCCGAGGAAGAAGCACATCAGAACATAACCAGACCGAGACCGAAGTGTCCACATTAGTGAGACCGGACAAACATCTCTCTCAGAACCTTGAGAAATGCCGAGATAAAACCCTAATGCTTCATCCTGATAGCTTTATACGTATGACAGGGAAATTCATAATATCAATCTATAATGACTTTATAAAAGAAAAAAATTTGGTGGATTTGCAGAATATAGAGAAGAGAGAGAAAAAATTTCGTCGCTTTTATATTGAATATTTCTCCATTATTAGGAAAATCCATGGAAATAAAAGATCAAACAAGACAAGCAGGGAGGACCTGTAAATCAAACTAAGGAAGTCTCCGTCTCCAACGTTAGAAACAAACAAAATGAATATGGAAAAAGTTTCACCAAAGTCTTCTTTCCAAGTCTTGAAGTAACTCGATAACATATGTTACACGTTGAACTTAACTTCCATGTAGCATCTGAACTTAACTTCCATATGTTACACGTTGAACTTGAACTACACGTTGTTACTTGTTTGTGGAAGATTGCAGTAAAGTTCAAAAATCTAAATTCTTGTCTTTTTTTTTTTAGCATAAACCTGATCCCCAGTGGACGATAAAAGCTCTCCCCTCATCATCTCATTAATAATACTGAAAAAGTACAAGTATTTATTGTTTAAAAGAAAACAAATCTAACCCCAACTTGCGTAGAAAATGGGCGGCCGACAAGATTTTGATAGAATTTGATAAAGAATAACTTTGAGTTTTTTTTTTCTTTTTTTTTTTAAAAGATTTCAATTTTTAATTGTCATTTTAGAGCAGCATCACTTGTTTTACAATAAAGTGCTGCACAAACTTTAGACACACACACACACACACACCAAAATAAAATTAAAAAAAAGGAAAAAAAAAAAAAAGAACCACTTAAATTTTATTTAACCGGCTAAGCATAGTAAAGAATCTTTGGAGTCAATATCAGTATCTATTTTTCATATTAAATTTTTTTCCAAACTCAGAGATATGTGATTTGGCTTAACTTAGTAATTACCAGGAAAAAAGAATTTTGTGTTGATCTGGTAGACTGCTCTTTTAGTCATCAATGAAGTCTTCTCCGACGTTAAAATATAAGAAAAGAAAGGAGACTTCAAAGTCTTCGTCTCCAAAGTCTTCTCTGTAACACTCTACAAGACTTCAAAGACTTGTATGAGTGTTTGTAGACAGAGATAGATAGAACTTTCTGGCTTGCTTTGTTGTTTCTTGCAAAAGAATTACGTAGATTCCAAGAAGACAGAGCTCAAGATCGTCGATTAACTCCAAATAACTATTGGTTTATAACATATGAAGCTCACCTGTTTTCAGGAAGAAAATAAAATAAAAAAGCAATTATAGCAGTTTACTTCAGCATCATGCTCTCTATATCATGCAGGGAATCTAAATAGTGAAGTAAAATGTGTCAGGAAGAAAATCAACAGTGCAAATAAATGCCTGCGACAAATCAACGATCTTTTTTGGGATCTTCTGTAGTCAACAGGCAATAACTGAACTCTCAACTCCTTTTGGAATCACTGATTCACAGAAACAAATCATCAAGTGGAGCTGGAATTCCACACAAATGCACAGCAGCAACCATCAGAAGTGTATGAGTAGTTTTCACTTCTATTTGTCATTAAGTCTTCAACACCTGTTCTATCGCTGTAAAGTCTACAAAACTTTAAAAACTTGTATTATCTACGTAGACTGAGATAGAACTTTCTCTGTAGACTCCAAGATGATAGATCTCAATTTCCTAAGATTGTGATTCAAGACCTGTTCTAACTTCTTTTTTTTTTCTTTTTTTTTTTTGAGAGAGAAAAACTGAGGCGGTATTACTCATCACAGTGCTTAAGGAAAAAAAAAAAGACCAGTTCATGTTTAAATTTAAACAATCATCTTTCTACAATAGAATATTTCTTGCTGATATTTTTAGTCTATTTAACAAGTTAAGCTGTTAAGACCAGCTGAAGATCTATTAAATCTGAATTTATTGGTTTATAACAAGCTATGCAACTCACATGTTTCCAGTTATTTTCATCGACGATACTATAATTTTTGTGACATATACAAAAAAATAAAATTAACCATACCACTTTGTATCTTTTATTTCGATCTCTTTGTTGAAGAATGATTCAAAAGTTGACCGAATATTTAGACTTGTTAGTTTTATTAATTGAATAAATCTTGATGTGATGTGTAGTGACCTAGTATTTAGGAATTAGTTACCTATTCTTATGCGTTTTGAACAAGCCCACGATATGTGAGTGGGATCTCAAATTCTTAGGTCTATAAATAGTCATGTAGTTGAGTTTTTTTCATGAGCAACTTGTTTCAATAAAATTCTTCTTGCTCCATTTTTCCTCTTGTATCGCGTTAGTAATTTATTTGTTCAGAATTTCAACATGGTATCAGAGCCTTATTGATCTTGAGGGACTGGAGGTTGCGTGAAAAAAAAAACTCTGAACCCATGTCTGCCTACAATTCATCATTTTCCCCACCTCCAATTTTCAAAGGCGAAAACTATCAAGTTTGGGCTGTCAAAATGAAAGCTCATCTGAGAGGCATTGGTCTGTGGCAATGTGTTGAAACTGAGAGGGAAATACCACCCTTAGAAAACAATCCAACGCTTAACCAGATAAAGGCTCGTGTGGAAGAAGAAGCAAAAGATCCTAGAGCTTTATAATAAATTTTGCCGCAGTTTCAGAATCAGTTTTCACAAGGATCATGACTTGTGAAACGGCAAAGGAGGCTTGGGATACACTACAGAAACAATATCAATGATGATAGGACGAAAAGAATGCAAGTGTTGAATCTCAAAAGAGACTTTGAGATTCTAAGCATGAAAAATGAAGAAACTCTAGAAAACTATTCTGAACGGTTGATGACAGTGGTGAACAAAATTTGTCTCATGAGAGGAGTTACCTGATAGCAGAATTGTAGAAAAAATGCTCGTGAGTTTACCAGAGAGATTTGAAGCAAAAATTTCACCCCTTGAAGAATCAAGAGACGTTAGCGCAATGGCTCTTTCAGAATTGATCAACTCTCTGCAAGCTCAAGAGCAGAGAAGAACTATGAGAATGGAAAGAAAGGAGCTTGTAGTTGAAGGAGCCTATCTAACAAGAGTCACCAAAGGAAAGGGAAAAATTCCTCAATGTGAACACTGCAAGAAATCGGGTCATGAAGAAAAAGACTGTTGGCACAAAGGGAAGCCCCAATGCTTCAATTGTCAAAGATTTGGGCATCTACAAAAAGACTGTAGAATTAAAAAGGAAGAACAAGCTAATATGATATTGGAGATTGAAGAAGAAAAGTTTTTTTAGAAGAATTGGTGAGAAGTGCACCAAAAGGTCTTGGAGAGAAGTGCTCCAACATTGTAAGGTTGGTGAGATTGTGCATCAACAATTGACGAGAAGTGCGTCATAATATGAAGAGAAGTGCTTCATAATTTGAAAAAAAAATTTCTGCAATTTTGAATCAAGGGAGAGTGTTGAAGAATGATTCAAAAGTTGACCGAATATTTAGGCTTGTTAGTTTTATTAATTGAATAAATCTTGATGTGATGTGTAGTGACCTAGTATTTAGGAATTAGTTACCTATTCTTATGCGTTTTGAACAAGCCCACGATATGTGAGTGGGATCTCAAATTCTTAGGTCTATAAATAGTCATGTAGTTGAGTTTTTTTCATGAGCAACTTGTTTCAATAAAATTCTTCTCGCTCCATTTTTCCTCTTGTATCGCGTTAGTAATTTATTTGTTCAGAATTTCCAACACTCTTCTGGACGTTTAGGAGGACTGTGATTGCTGATATTTTTCCTAATTTTTTTCTTTTTTTTTTAAGAGCATCATGCTATGAAAATGGTGACAGCAGGTTGATGGTTGTAAAGTGATCAATGTTGTAATGAGAGCGGTAGATCGAACACCTCAAAACAATCACAATAACTAAACATTAAGAAGAAATAAAAACAACAAAATAGAATACTAGGATTTTACGTGATTCGTAGATAAAACTCCTACGTCCACGGACGAGCAGAGAAAGATCCACTATCAATTGGTAAGTATATGATTGACGATGAACACATAAGGGATAAAACCCTAGACGTCAAATATAAAGTTCTCTCAAAAGATTTAACCCTGAGGCCCAATAAATTTTATTCAACTTAATATGGGATGAAATCAAATTCAAGGCAAATTTTAACAATTTCCTTGCATGCGACGGAGCACTCTTAAGTGTCCTCATGTGAAAGCCAGATGAGAGCCTTATAAGGATAGAGCTCTAATTCCATGTGGGGACTTGAAGCCATAAGAAAAAAAGAATTCCTGGCTCTTTGATTCTGGATACTTGAGGATGCCATCTCTCCAGAAAATAATTTCTCGAGAGGTCGAGATAAGTTAGATTAGCAGCATATCCCCAATTCTATTGGGTATTATACCTAATAGCATGATGTGTCTCAAAAGAGATTTGGCGCCATTTTTTCGTTGGACAAAGAAAGCGACAGCTCACCATGAATCTCATTATGAGATCGAAGGGGTGACCACAGCCATGATAATATTATATGTATCCGTACAAAAAAAATTTAGTTTTTATAATTAATTTAAATAAAAATTATATTTTTTAAATTATTTTATAAAATTTTACAAAAAAAATTGTGATGCCCTGCTGATCACCGATTAAATTTATAGTCATTACAGAAGGAAGTCTTCGGTCTTCGCCAAAGTCTTCTATGTAACATTATGCAAGATTTTAAAGACTTGTATTAGTCTACGTAGACTGAGATAGAAATTAGAACTCAATTTGGAATATTAATTATGTAGACCCTAAGAAGACATAACTCAATTTCCTAAGGTTGTGATTCAAGACGTGTATCTTTTTGTTCTTCTTCTTTTTTGAGAAAGAGAGAGAGAAACTAAGGCGGTATTAATCATCACAGTGCTTCAAAAAAACAAAAAAAGAAACACGATCAGTTCAGTTTAAATTTTTAAAGTTTCCAAAAAAAAAAAAAAAAAAGAAACACGATCAGTTCAGTTTAAATTTTTAAAGCTTCCAAAAAAAAAAAAAAAAATATCATGACCAGTTCGTGTTCAAATTTAAACAATCATCTTTCTACAATACAAAATTTCTCGCAGATACAATGCTTTTTGTAGTTTATTCCTGCCATTATTTAACAAGTTAAGCTGTTAAGACCACCGCAAGATCCGTTAAATCTAACTTTATTGTTTTGTAACAAGATATGCAACTCACATGTTTCCAGTTAATTTCATCTACGATACTATAATTTTTGTGACATATACAATAAAATCAGCCGTGCTCCTGTTTTATGACATCTGCTCTCGTTTTATGTTCGTATTCTCTATTCATACATCATAAAAAATACTTACATGTATTTTTTAAAAATATTTTCAATATAAAAATTATAGATTTTGATGAGATATACAAATTCTATATTCAAAATCTTTTCAAAATATGCTTGTAGATAGGTGTTTTTGGGCTCCAAAATCTTAGCAGGTTTAAAAACAATTTTAAAAACCCATTGAGACTTTGGAGCCCCAGAACACCTATATAAAAGCATATTTTGAATATAAAAGTTGTAGATCTCATCATATTTAATTTTTTTTTTAAATACATATAATATAAGCATTCGGCCGGCGGGTGGGGCAGCCGATTATAATATAAGCATTCGGCCGGCGGGTTGGGGAGCCAATCTCAACAGCCCCCCCCCCCCCCCCCCCCCAACCCTCATGTGGATCGGCCCCCAACCCTCATGTGGCTCCGCCACTGCTTGTATATTACCTATGTCTGAGTTATATTTGTAATAAGTTGAGACCAATAAAATTAATGTACTTAACTTGTTATTGTATTTTGTTTGGCCGAGATGCCCAATAAATTGCATCTTTTAAGATACATTAATTGAACAATTATCAAGCCTTATTTATAAATTTTTTTTAAAAAAAGAAGAAAACCAGCAACAAGCCTTCAATTATAAAATAAAAACATAGGACATGAAAGACAATCAAGAAGCATATGAAAAGGTATGGCAAACATATGTTGAAAGATACAATCTCATGAGAGCATAAAAAGTACCCCATCTACATAGATTATCTCACGAGAACCATACTTGCCATCTTATTACACGCACTTCTTATAACTACTACTACAAATATGGAGACGGCATTGTACGTTCCATCAATAAATTGGGCGTAGGTAGTCCTCCACGACTTTCTGACCAATATGGAACCACATACAATCCAGAATCCAAGCGCAAAGCCGGGAGCTATGCCAAGGTATAGCCACAATGCATCATCCTGATCACTATCATCAATGGATGTGTTGTCCACAATTATTGAAGGTTGGCATGGTTCTAAAGGAAATCCACAAAGATCATCATTGCCAATATAAATTGAGGGATCAACAAGAGTTCGAAGCTGATCGCCAATTGGAATTGGTCCTGAGAAGTTGTTGTACGATAAGTTCAACCGATCCAAAAAGCTCGATGCCGACAGGGCAGAAGGAATTGGACCAAAAAGTCTATTTTTTGACAAGTCTAGACGTTGAAGTTGTTGAAGATGCCCAATAATCGTCTGAAATATGCCACCAGTTAGACTGTTGTTGGAAAGATCGAGGTTAATCATCCCGGAAAGATTTCCAAGTTCTTCCGGAATTTCTCCAGATAAATTATTGTCGGAGAGGTCCATGCTCACTGCCTGGGTAAGACATTGAGCGGGGTATTCTTGTTCTCTTCCTGTCATATCCAACGTCATGATTATTCGATATAATATAACAGGAATTCCGAAATGATAAACATGCTTCATCGCCTCAAATCTTCCAAATGTTCTGGGTATGGATCCTGATAGATTGTTGAGAGATAAGTCTAAAACTTGAAGCGACCGGAAATTTGAAAGTTGGGGAGGTATTGGTCCACTTAGAAGATTTGACTTCAATCTAAGAATCTTCAGCGACGGCATGTTGTCACCTAATAAAGTCGGTATGGTACCAACCAATTTGTTAAGAGATATGTCGAGTGCGAGCAGATTCTTACAGTAGCTCTCAGAAAAAGAAGTGTCCCCAGATAAATTGTTGTTCTGGAGATGCAAAATTGAGAGGTTTTTAGAACAAATTGAGTTAGGAATTCTTCCAGAGAGGAGGTTGTTTGAAAAGTTTAGCACTTGTAAGGCAGAAGTGGAACTCCAGCAATCAGGTATGCTTCCTGACAAGCTATTGCCTGATAAATCTAAACGAATTAGATTCTTGAAGCTGCACATTGAGGAGGGGATCTCTCCATGAATACGATTTTCAGAGAGTGAAAGATACATTAGATTTGGTAGCATATCCCCAATTGTCTTAGAAATTGTTCCTTCAAGCATGTTGTCCGTCGAGTTCGTCATTGTCACATTGGGGAGAGAGAATTGCAGCTCACCATGGATTTCATTTTGAGAGAGCGAAAGGAACTTCAATTGAGTAGATGATGACCAAAAACATTTGGGGATGCCAGTCACCTTTAATATTCAAAGTCAGGTAAGGATTGTCTGATAAGTCTAGAACTTTTAATTTAGTGAGGTTTATAAAATGTGCTTCAGCTATGATCCCAACCAAAAAGTTGGAATAAAGAGAAAGCGTCTCTAAATTGGTAAGGCTCCCAATGTTTATCGGAATCGGACAATGGAGTGTGTTTCCCCAGAGGTAGAGATATCTTAGTTTCCTTAAAGTCCATAACCAATTAGGCAGGGTGCCAGAGAGTGAGTTGCCACCCATGCTCAAGCCCTCCAAGCTATTTAATAAACAACCTGAAATGGCATCTTCAAGCACATTGATATCCATGGATAGATTTACGTTGTCAAACCACAACATCTGCAAGCTGCAGAGGTTCCCGATTTCTTTTAGTACACCGATAGGAGAATTGATGGGATTATCAGAAAGATCTAGGTTGGTTAAATATCTGAAGTTAGCATATGGCAGAAAGAGTGGAATTTCAGTCAGTGAGCATCCCCGTAAACTAATCTGACTGATGAAAGGTAGAAAGTTAAGAGCTTGCGACAAACCTCTTGCCTTACTTAAGTTTATGTCGTTCATCACAAGAGATCTCAGAGAAGTAAGATTAGAAAGCCACTGAGCATTGTCAATTACCAACTGAGTGTCGGAGATATAGAGTTCGATCAAGGTTGTGAGGTTTCCCAGCTCATGTGGTACCACACCAACAAAACCACATTCAAGTAGACGGAGGGATCGTAACTCTCTGAAAGAACCAAGGAATTTTGGTGTTGGTTTTGGATCAAGGTTGTTGACGCTGAGATTCAAATGATGCAAATGTCTCAAAACAAGTAAGCTTCAATTGATCTCACCTTCTAAGTACAAACCACCAAGATTTAGATAGATAATATGCCTAGTCCTGTTGCTGCATCTGACTCCCGTCCACTTGCAGCAGTTGTCATTCTTATAATCCCAGGAAGAGAGAGAATTTGTAGGATCACGGAGACTGCTCTTTAGACCGAGGAGTGCTTGCTTCTCCGACTTTATGCAGCCAAAAGCACTATAAGGCATGCTTAGACATAGCAAACCAAGCAAGAGAAAGAAATCAGCGATCTTACCGAAGAACAAGGCCATCATGATATTATATGAATGAATACAAAGAGTTCATCTATTTATTCAGAGGGAAGAACTACAGTAGGCTCGATAGTTTATATAGACGGAGAGATTCATAACGTTTGATCATTAAGAGAGTTCAAAGAAACAAATTGCAAAGTGGAGCTGGAATTCCACATAAAGTAGTTTTCACTTTTATTATCATCAAGTCAGTCTTCTCTTTAACACTCAACAAGACTTGTATGAGTCTTTTTAGACTTCGCCAAAGTCTTTGAAGCGATGGTAATACTCTTATGTTATAATTTTCCAAAAAAATGGATAAAACTTTATTACTTATAATTTTTACTAGTTCATCTATAATTTAATTATTCTTATGTTAATATATATATGTGTGAATAAAATATTTTGATCAAAATATTATATTTTATTTAATTTAATAATAGACTTTTCATATATTATATATATATATATATATATATATATATATAACCTTTATAAAAATGAAATATACTACTTAATCTATAAATTAATTATCTTATGTTAATATATATATATATATATATGAATAAAATATTTTGATCAAAATATTATATTTTATTTAATTTTAATAATAGACTTTTCATATATTTTTTATTATATATATATATATATAATCTTTATAAAAATGAATAAAATATTTTTGTTAAAATATTATATTTTATTTAATTTTAAATTAGACTTCTATTTTGACATGTAATTCCTTAGCAGCCAGAGTATTATAGCAAACTTCCCAGCCAAAACCACCGGCCGTCAACCAGCGACATAAAAATTGCAGGAAAGACAATGCCGCAGACCAAGAATCAAACTCGCTCCGCAACAATCAAACTCTGTTAGCATGTAACTTCTTCCCAATGATTCTCTCTTAAAAAAAAAAAAAGTCATCTTTCCAAGGAGTAGCGGAATAACGAAAAAGTCATCTTCTCCATGCATGACTGTTCTCTAATGTGCTTTTATACTTTTACTGCAATAATGTAAAAAAAAAAAAAAGAACCACTTAAATTTTATTGAACTGGCTAGCATAGTAAAGAATCTTTGGAGTCAATATCAGTATCTATTTTTTCATTTAAAATTTTTTTCCAAACTCAGAGATATGTGATTTGGTCTAACTTAGTAATTACCAGGAAAAAAGAATTTTGTGATCTGATAGACTGCTCTTTTAGTCATCAATGAAGTCTTCTCCGACGTTAAAATATAAGAAAAGAAAAGAGACTTCAAAGTCTTCGTCTCCGAAGTCTTCTCTGTATCACTCTACAAGATTTCAAAGACTTGTATGAGTGTTTGTAGACAGAGATAGATAGAACTTTCTGGCTTGCTTTGTTGTTTCTTGCAAAAGAATTACGTAGACTCCAAGAAGACAGAGCTCAAGATCGTCGATTAACTCCAAATAACTGTTGGTTTATAACATATGAAGCTCACCTGTTTTCAGTTATTTTCATTTCCTATGCTAAATTTGTGTGACATAACAAAAAATAAAATAAAATCAAAGCAATTATAGCAGCTTAAGTCTGCATCATGCTCTCTATATCATGCAGGGAATCTAAATAGTGAACAAAAATGTGTCAGGAAGAAAATCAACAGTGCAAATAAATGCCTGCGACAAATCAACGATTTTTTTGGGATCTTCTGTAGTCAACAGGCAATAACTGAACTCTCAACTCATTTTGTAATCACTGATTCACGGAAACAAATCGTCAAGTGGAGCTGGAATTCCACACAAATGCAGAAGTGTATGAGTAGTTTTCACTTCTATTGTCATTAAGGAAGTCTTCGTCTTCAACACCTGTTCTATCTCTGTAACTCTACAAGACTTTAAAAACTTGTATTAGTCTACGTAGACTGAGATAGAATTTCTCTGTAGACTCCAAGATGATAGATCTCAATTTCCTAAGATTGTGATTCAAGACCAGTCCTAACTTTTTTTTTTTTTTTTTTTTTTTTTTTTTTTTGAGAGAGAGAGAGAGAAAAACTGAGGCGGTGTTACTCATCACAGTGCTTCAGAAAAAAAAAAAGACCAGTTCATGTTTAAATTTAAACAAACATCTTTCTACAATAGAATATTTCTTGCTGATATTTTTAGTCTATTTAACAAGTTAAGCTGTTAAGACCAGCTGAAGATCTATTAAATCTGAATTTATTGGTTTATAACAAGTTATGCAACTCACATGTTTCCAGTTATTTTCATCCACGATACTAGGATTTTTGTGACATATACAAAAAAATAAAATTAACCATACCGCTTTATATCTTTTATTTCGATCTCTTCTGGACGTTTAGGAGGACTGTGATTGCTGATATTTTCCCTTTTTTTTTCTTTTTTTTTAGAGCATTATGCTATGAAAATGGTGACAGCAGGTTGAAGGTTGTAAAGTAATCTATGTTGTAACATGTGTTCCTGGTTGGTTCCACAGATCAACTGCTCTATTAACATGTATCTTTTTTTCTTAAAAAACCTTTAAAAGATCTGAAACTTCTGGAAGAAGGTAAAGTCTAACCCTTCCTCATTTATAAATACACATAAAAAATTGAATACTCTGCTAAACCCGAATTGTGGGTGCAGTTAATCTTCCAACTTTATTAGACCTTTACAAAAATTATCGACATGATCAAAAGAGTGAAAAAACAAATAGAACAGCCACCTTGGCCACATTTTGCAAGGTGGACCGCCATTCGATTCGCCTCCGTAGCGCATGTTTCAAGCGAGCTTCCATTTTGACAAGTAATTCCTTAGCAGCCTGAACATCATAGCAAATTTCCCAGCCAAAACCACTCGCCGTCAACTGCGACATAAAACTTCCGAGTTCGTTTCCACTTCCAAAGGAACAAAATTGCAGGAAAGATAATGTCGCAGACCAAGATACCATCTCTTCCACAAGAATCAAACTCTGCTAAATGTATCTTCTTTCCAATGATTCTCTTAAAAAAGTTAAGCAAAAATACGGTTTAGTTCCTTGTACTTTGGCTAAATGGACGGATATAATCCTGACCTTTCAAAAGTTTCCGCGATTTTGATGAACTACGAAAAAATGTCTGTGACCTTGGAGAGATGGTATCTTGCTTGCTTCCAATCCCAAGCAAGAGAAAGAAATTAGAGATCAAAGGGGAGACCACGCACATGATATTGATAATATTATATGTATGAATACACATTCAACCTTTTGAAGTCTTCTCTGAAAGTCTTTAAGGACCTTAAAAGACTTTTAACACCCAAAAATAGGACCTTAAAGATGTGCATAGAGATTATATTTTGATATAATTAATGGTAATTTTATGAAAACAAAGTATAATAAAGTAACTTTAAAATGATATTGTGATACTTTGTACTCTTCAATTTATTAGTTGAAATTAAGAAATTTAAATTCTTCATATAAATTAAGATATTCTATTTATTGATGAGCTTTTATACTTGCACTGCTATCTTCTCTACACCCTTATTATGTTATAGCTACGAACACGTAGATCGATTATACAAGTCCTCCATGAATTTGAAAAATAGGAAGCTATCTATCATACAACCGAAAATCCAACAACAAAACCTGGATAAATACCAAGACAAAAACCACAAAGTTACCTTTGCTTTGTTTTTTGATAAGTATTTATTTATTGCTGGATGTCGTTTGAAGGTCCGGATCCGGTTCCGTCCAGTTGACGGACAAGATCCACTCTCTTATATCTCATGGCTGCAATTTAACATGTGGACCCTACTTTGTAATTTAACATGAACGAAGATTCATTCCGTCACCGACTGAGCCTCACGTTTCTAACCCAGCTTCTATGGCTTACGAAGCTTCTAACCTCCTGTTTCTATTTGGTCCATGAGCTCGTGGAGTGGTTCTAAGTTGGAGCACAATCATAGATCAAACAAATATGAGTTGTTCGAAATATAAAATTTGCAGAAGCACTTAAGAACAATAAAGATTAGTGTATATTACTTTCTTTGATTGACAACTAACAATTGAACTTATTATTGTACTTTTGTTTGGCCCAGCTAACCAATAATATGCATCTTCCAAGATACATCAATTGACCAATTAACAAGCCTTATTTATAAAAATTTTAAAGAAAGCATCAACAAGCCTTCAAATATACAATAAAATATAGATAGGAAGCAACAGTAAAGCAAGAAGAATATGAAAAAAGTATCTCAAACATCCACATATTATTTCATGAGCATCATACTTAACTTGCCTTCTTATTACACACCGTTCTTATGAATACCACTAGAAGCAACCATATGGCATTGCACATTCCATCTATAAATTGGAAGTAGGTAGTTCTTCGTGACTTTCTGATCAATATGCTACAACATACAAACCAAAATCCAACCGCAAAGCCATAAGTTACGCCGAGGTAAAACCACAATATATTATCCTGATCACCATTATCAATAGACGTGCTGTTCACAGGTCTTGAAGGCTGGCATGGCTCTAAAGGAAATCCACAACGATCATCGTTGCCAATATAGATTGACTTGTCATCAAGGGTTTGGAACTGATCGCCAATTAGAATTGGTCCTGAGAAGTTGTTGTATGATAAGTTCAAGCGATTTAAAAAGCTTAATGCCGACAGAGCATAAGGAATTGGACCAAAAAGTCTATTTTTCGACAAGTCTAGATGTTGAAGTTTGTTGATAGTCTGAAATATTCCACCAGTAAGACTGTTGTTGGAAAGATCGAGGCTAATCATTCCTTAAAGATTTCATATAAAGTGGAGCTGCAATTCCATATAAAGTAGTTTTCACATGATGTCATGGTTTCATACATCTTTTTATAAAGTCGTTAACTTTAATGACTAATGGGAACCACTTTAAAAAGAGAAAACAACCGGCATAGATACACAATTATGTTCTGGTCAGTGTTGTTTGTTAGACATTTGTTTGTTTCTGCGTTTATACATTGTTGGTAACATCTAATTTCTACGTGAACGTGATAGGTTGAACGTGACGAATGGCTGACCCAAATAAGGTATGTTACTCATATTATGCTTTTCTTTGTTGCTCTTTCCTGATTTCGTGAGATCGATAGTGATGGAAAATTTGATAAATTTTGGTCCGCAATATGTTCAAACGATTCATCTTTTTTGAGAGGAAAAAAAATCCAAAATTGTATCTTAACCATAGTGATATAGTCTGAGACATTTCTTTCCAAAATTGTATTGCGAGGTGTTGTTTGAAGTCCCTTCTGCATTCCATGTGCCTGAAAATTGATAATGGAAGAGGTTTTAGCAAGGGAGACTTGCATATCAGCCCCTCTCTTGAAACTTTACTTACAAATAAACTCCTCATTTACAACCTATTATCTTCGACACCCAAAAGTAACTTTCACATTTATTATTATCTTCTTGTAACACGAATACAAGACTTCAATGACTTGTACGAGTCTTTATGGACTTCGCTGAAGTCTTTAGTTGTGTATATATATTTCCGCAAAAAGGATTGGACGTGGAAGATCTTAGCTGGCCATTGTGTGCGGATGAGGAGGAGACAGCGAACAATCTCTTTCGATTACCTAAGGTGTCTCAAAACTTAGACAAGCTCGTTGGTCCCTGGAGGTGTCGTCATGTGCACCGCTGTAGGCAAGTTATATGGACTATATTTTAATGCTATACCTCCCAAATTTTCTCCTTAAAATTCTACATGACTGTGGATCATGCATAGTATTGGCTCGAACTTGACTGGTTTTGGAAGAAATTCTGGATATATATGTTCACTTCCATATAATGCAGCCGAATGTATATATGGTACGTGTGTGTAATTCAAATTATATTATGAGTATTAGAGGTTTCTGAGATGCATCCCTAACGAACAACGAAAAGCACCCATAAACCACTGAAATGATAAACAGATAGTTTGAAATTAAAAGTAAGTATAGAAATGGATGCGTAAAGATTAACACTACTTTTTTTTTCTTAAATAAAAAGAAACTATCTTTTGCCAAGAAACTAAAATAGTACATAAGTATCAACAGATTAAAAATATTAAGCAATTTAAGTTAAATACCGGATCTATTTATACATTTGGGACCCAACCGATACACATCACACCTTACCAAATAAATAGGTAGAATATATACCATGCATGTTACAAGCCGAATACATCACAACCACCTTCACAGAATCTTGTGGGAAAACGGGGGAAGCGAAAACTTATGAAATTATAGCAGAATTCACAATACAGGCTGCTCACCAGGAGGCCCGGATCGTGCATTCACAAGAGGCTGGATCGCTTTCACTATAATGCTCATATTCGGGCGAAAATCTACCTCATACTGCACTCACAAGGTAGCAACTGCAGCAAACTATTCACAAGACGCATAAAGGCAACATTAGTGAACTACGGAAATCATGATGCTTTTTGCACTTTTGAAATTGATGCATTCTTTGTGTTCTTTAACCAGATCAGTGAAGCTAGATTAAGTAAATGGTCAATCAAATGTTGGTGGATCATTTGCCAGCTCTCATGTGTAACATATTGTGGATATTTCCATCGTCGAAAAGTTTCAGTTAAGTATATGAAACAGAGCTGGATCATCTGTAACATCCAACTTAAATGGGTCAAGGCCAGAAGCTTGGCCCATTAACGAGCTAGCTGGGTGCGGTGCTGGCTTGGAATAAATCCATATCAAAAGTGAATGGAAAATTTGAGATGGAATTCAATGCGAACAATTTAGAATTCTCATAAAATGGAATATATATTCCAATCTTTCCTAAACAATATAGATCCTTTGTTGTTTTCTCTTCTACTTTGCTCCTATTGTCTTTCCCTCGTATCACACCCCGCCATCACTTGAAAATATCACCCATCCCACACTCTACTACTTCATTTCTCTTTCTCTAACAAAATTGTATGATTGAAATTGTAAGTCATCATAAAATCTCTTTCTTTCTCTTTCTCCAATCAATTGTTATTAGGTCTATCCAAAAAGTTCAAGCTCAAATTCTGATTAGTTCAATTGAATTCAGATTCAAGCTTTGCTAAGTTCAACAGCTTGTTTGGACTCCTGGGATCCATAGTTAGCAAATTTTGATTAGTTTCTTTGATTCTAAACAACAAAGCCGTTTTATGAACATTAATTTTCTGACCAGAAACTTTTCCATATTCCCTCGGAAAACTCATAAGCTTGTAAAGCGATTGTGTTGGTGCATTAGCAAATATAACGCAGTCATCTGCAAAAGAGAGATGAGTTACCGGAATACATGAAGCCGCCCAGTAGTACATCTATGAGTATCTGGTCATCAAGTCATTAAGCCCCTGGAAAAATATTCCGACACTATAACTATTACAAACAACAAACAACAACAACAAAAAAACCTTGTCGCAAACCTCGGGTTGATTTTAAAATCCCATGCAAAGTGCCACCTAGCATGACCAAGAACCAGCAGGAGCAAAACCAACCTTTTATTAGCCTTGCAAAGTGCCGACTAAACCCCATCCAAATTAGAAAGTGGAATAGAAAGTTCCAGTCCACCCTGTTTTATGATTTTTCCATATCAAGTTTCAAAACAACATTACGTCCCCGAACCTTCTGCCCTAATGAGTGGGCAAGTTCCTGAGCCAGCAAAATATTTCTCACCAATCCATTGTTACTTGAGGAAGCCGAGCTGATTTAAAGGAGGGATTAGCGATCACTATTCCCACCAATCTCTGGACTAAATCTTAGATATTATCATAGAGGAAACATTACATAGACTTATTGGCCAGAACTCTTGCCATGAAGGACTGGGTACCTTAGGTATAAGTGTGATAGTCCTCGCAGTGTAAGCCCTTGGCAGTGTGCCCCTCTTCTTTTTTTCTTTTTTCTTTTTTTAAAAAAATAAAAATAAAATAAATTCCTGGATAGCTTCAAGAAGGTCATGCTTGATAATATCCCAGCAGTTCTTATAAAATTGCAACCAAAACCGTCAGGCCCTGCAGTTGACTCATCTGACATAAAGAACACTGCTTGCTTCACTTCCTCCATGTCCGGCAATTGCGGTAACCGCACCAACTGCATATTCTCTTCTTCTGTTGCTGACCTTGGAAACCACGAAGGTTGGTCTATATTATTGGCTGTAGAAAATCATCTCTGGTTAGCAATGCTTCAAAAAAATTACTGGCTGAAGCTATAATGTTTTGTTGATCGGTAAGGATAGACCCATCCGCAGCCCTTATTTACGAAATTCTCGACCTTGCTGCACGTACTTTAATGTTGGACCTCTGCTTCCAGAATTCTTCTTCGTAGTGTAAATACGGAAGCAATTCAGCATGTTTATTTGACAATTCCATTCGGTTTACAGCAGTAGGATTCTTGTCATACAACCGTTCCAAGATCTCAACTTGTGCTTCCAGGTCCTTGTGTTTATCCACAACATTCCCAAGTACATTTTTATTCCAATCTTTCAAAGCTAACGTAAATCTCTTCAGTTTCATATGTAATTTCTCAAGATCATCTTGCAAAACATATTTGTCACAAGAGGAGATCACCAAGTTATGAAAGGTAGAATGACTTACCCACATATGTAAAAACTGGAATGAACTTGCTTCCTGTCTTTGTAATGTCTTGCAAAGAATTTTAAGAGGAGCATGACAAGAGCTTGCACCATTTAGATGCACTACCTCATTTCTGGACCATCAAACTTTACAAACGCCAATTTCAGACCTCCAATCCAAAATATAATAATGTAGAGCCAAGTTACCGTGGTTCTAAACTCAAATGAAACTAAAGTTCTCAATTTCAGCAACTTTATATACAGATTAGGGGACCTGTATCACAACATTCATATAAATGAATAGAATAATTCAATATTCTTTTAATAAAACCCAAATCACTGTTAAAAAAATATTACTCGAAATTTGTAGGGTCCAAAAAATGACATTATTCCAAATTTAAGTTTTATGCGGGGTGTTACACTCTGCCCTCACAATAGTAGTTATTATCATTAATTGTAGAGGTAGTTCCTGAATTTTACAAATCAGTCCATAAAAACGTGCTGACATGGCAGCACCTATGCGCTACACATCCATATATTTTTTCGTTTTCAAGGACTGATTTTCACATCAGTACTTGTGCGCTGCCACAGCTTGTTGCTTTTTCCATTTTCTCCGTTTAGATGGCTGATGTGGCGTCGATTAAGCTACTGTGGCACTCCAGATATTAATTTTTAATGATTTTGTATGTTTCTAACTTACTTTTTAGCCACGTGAAGGGCAAAGAAGTCAAAAAATGAGAGTAATTCCTTGTCGATGAGGGAGAAGATATCCTACTCCCCCTCTACCAAATCGGTCCAAGTGACGCCACGTCATCATCTTCCATCACAACTCTTCCCTCTTCTGTAGATTCACACATCCACATCTCCGACGACTCTGACATCAACGTCGGCGGGAAATCAAAAAGCAAGAGTAATTCCTTGTCAAAGTGGGAAAGATCCCTACTCCTAACTCCGCCATGAAATCAATCCCCACCATTGGGCGTCCACTTTCTACATCGTCGGTGGACACGGTAGTAATCGGCGGCGTAGACAGCACTTCATGAGATGGACCGCCGGTGTACACGAGGCAAAGAGTTGGAACTGTCGCGGCCGGCATACCTATTTGGACGGCACCGCGTCGCTGTTGCTGCCGGCACAACCCCTTTGACTGTTATATAAATACACAACATGTGCTCGATTAAATGCCTAAGAGAACATGACAAGTTTTCATTTATTTCGTTTGATTTAAAACTAAAAGAATTGCTAAAAAACGATTTTGCCTTCCATTAAGAAGGAAATTTAGCAAAAGTATTAAAAAAAATAAAGAAGTATTACAAATATGCAACATCAGCACAAATAATGCAATGTCAGCGTTTAACGGGCACAAATGGATGGAAATAGTTGACGTCAAGATAATTGCCGACGTTTTTTCTTAGGTCAGAAATAGTGCATACACTTTTAAAAGGTCATGATTATAGTGACAAATTTAGCCAAAATATAAGGGGCTAAATCGTATTTTTGCTTAACAATTAATAATTATAATAATTATTTTTACAATAGTATTTACTAATATTTAACTATTGCATTTTTTGTAATTTAATAACAGATGTAATATATACTTCATCGTAATTTTTTATTATGTATTACTAGTTATTAATTCATCACTCATTATATAATAGTTATTGAACTAAGTACGTAGTAAGGATCTATTCATTTCTATTATGATTTCAGTGCACATTTATTTTGAGTTCGGTCTCAAATCAAATATTATAAAAGAGTTGATTTAAAGGAATTTCATTGCGAACAATTTAAGATTCCCATAAATGGAATGTATGATTCCAATCTTTCCTAAACCATAGATATCCTTTTGTTCTTTTTCTTTTCTACTTTGCTCCTCTTGTCTTTCCCTCGAATCACACTCCCCCATCGCTTTTAAATATCACCCAACCTCTACTACTTCCTTTCTCTTTATCCAACAAATTTATATGATTGAAATTATAAGTCATCATAAAATCTCTTTCTTTTTCTCCAACAAACTTCAATTGTTATTAGGTCTGTCCAAAAAGTTCAAGCTCAAATTCATAAACTTGACGTGAATTCAGGGTATACTCATTCATATAGACATCAAGATGAACTAACTAGCGTCAGTAATTGAATTCAAATTCGTACTTTGCTAAGTTCAATCAGCCTAGTTTGGATAGGATCCATAGTTAGCATATTCTGATTAGCGTCTATTTTAAATATTTTTTTTGGTATAATACAACCATTTATGAGTTTCTCCCAAGCATTTGGCTTAAGTCTCAAACCTGATGCTCAGCATCCTGGAGCTGGAGCTCCATGCACCGTGTTAGATTTGGATATCCATTTAGCACTCGGGCTTGATTGGGTCCCTCAAAACACCTACGCGTCAACCATCATCAGTAATAATATCGCTCCTCCTTACCAACTATTATTCCAAGAAGGGGCATTTGTCTTTTTTTATACCCTTCATAATTTAAAATATTAAAATATACTTTTTAATTGTCAAAATTTGTGTCCTTCATCTTATCAAATGACAAAAATACTCTCTTAATAATGTAAAATGACATAAATGACAAACAAAATACTTAAAAATCTTTTATGAAAAACGTATAATATCAAAATTGTAGATTTTGATGAGAACTACAACTTTCGTACTAAAAATATTTTTAAAAATACTTCCAAATAGATATTTTGGAATTATAAAGTATTAACACTTTTTTTTTACTGTTTTTAAACACTTATTTGTAAATATTTATTAAAAATGTAAATATAAAAGTTATAGATGTTATCGAAATTTATAATTTTGTATGTTGAATTTTTTTTTTTTTTAAAAAGTATAGATATTTTTAGCACACTTATTTTTACTTCAAAAAATATATCAAATTAAATTTTATTAACTTTATAAAAATAAATTTGCTATTTTATAGAACCAAACAGTATATTTCGAAAATTGTAAGCCGGAGGGTTAAATCACCGTTTTGAACAATAAATGAGTTTTCATCAAAAAAAAAAAAAAAAAAACTATAAATGAGTATAAATAAAAGGGCAACAACTACCTTCGGAGAATTAAAATTGTTGCAAATTGTTGACAACTACCTTCCAAGAATTAAAACTCTAAGAGCATGTCTTTTTCTCCGTTCCTCCTGTCTTAACCTCCGATCGCCGCCGCTTTAAAATACCATCCATCGCTCGCTCTCTTTCTGCTGCCTTTCTCTTTCTCTCTATGTCTGGACTCCGAGACTACCAGAGAGGTGCGAAGAATTCTTGGCTATGTTCTGCTTAAGGATTCGGTCTCAAGACTGAATATGCAAAGGCAGTTCCTCACGGATGGCGACGAGGTTCCGCCGCGATACGTTGACGAGAGGAACAAGCTGCAGAGTGGCGGAGCGAGCGGTCCTGGACTCGACTCACGCAATCTTTGCCTTCTCTGTATTGAGAGAGAGCCGAGATCGCGACATGTTCTTGAGCACGGCGGGGCGAACATTGCTCGCACGCGAGGGCAGAGGATATCAGCTATTTTATCTTTTCACAGCAATGCAGAAACATGCTATGATATTTCTAAATGCTGAAAGACATGACAGCAGAATAAATCGCACATTGTTATGTATCTTTCTTGCTCTAATTTTCTCCTTCTTCTTCTTCTTCCTTGTTTAAATTTTTTTTTTTTATTTATTTTTTTTTTTGATTCTTATTTTTATTCCTATCCTCGCCTCTTCGGTTTCCTTGATTGGGTTCAATCCTGGAATTATCAGATTGAGATCGAACGGGGTGACAGTAAATGGAGAAGGCCTCAAAGTGGAGGTATCTGCATTAGATGTGATAGAAATCGAAGTGCCCCGATTGGTATCTTATTTATTGTTCTTTTGTTAGAAGGCAGATCGAGGAGAAAGGACCATTGAGATTCGCGGAGAAAAAATGCTACTATCCAGACTAACCTACAATGGAATTATGATTCTGGTTTCTTCTTAACTTGAAGGTATTTATTAATTTGACTTTGGATAATTTTTTTTTAGCAGTATTGACCTTTTTCCTTTTCCGACACTGTTGATTGACTTGCATCGTTTGGCACCAATGAATGTTTTTTTTTTTGATACTTGAATTTGTGAGGCGAATAGAACTTTAAAGGAGCAAA
>MJHO01000151.1:0-15556 GCA_002076135.1 Xerophyta viscosa
ATTAATTTAAATTAGAAATTAATTAATTTAATTTATTTTAAAAAAAAAAGTAAATTAAAAAAAAAAGTATTTGGGCCCTCTAATGGGCTGGGCCGGACCAAAATGGTCCGGCCCGAGCCGAATCGGCTCGCCCGGGCGCAATTGCGTCCAGGTCGGACCTTTGGGTCCAGCGCGGGGCTAAGCCCCGCGCACCCAGGACCGGACCCGAGCAAAAGCTGCGGGTCCGCGCGCGGGGTTTAACCCCGCGCGCAACCGGCTAAGCCGGTTTACTTCTTCTCTGTTAAGGCGAGCAAGGGCGAGCTGCTCGCGGCGGCCGCGCCGGCGGCCGCTTCGTCGCCGGCGGTGACGCTCGGGTAAGGGTCCCTCCTAAGGTTTTTCGACCTCCCGAATGCAATGGAGATGTTAAAAATTGATTTCGGAGCTCCGTTCGGCGTATTTTTGAGTTTGCGGCTATCGGCGACGTTTCGGTGGTCGTCGTATTTAACCACTGTAATAGGTGTTTCTAGGGTTTTCGTGGATGCTGATTCTAATGGTGAGGTCAAAACTTTGTTTAGACCTTTGTATAGGTAGTTATAAGAGGGTGCAACTTTTGATAATTTTTCGGCCGAGGTCGGTTCTCGCCGGCGGCGAGGTCTTAAGACCTCTCGTTCGTTCAGTCATGCTCTAACATGTATAGAGAGCTTGTTTTGTCATTAATGGCGTGGATTTTCATTGTTATTTGAGAGTTACGTGAGTTTTGATTTTTTTTAATTTTCGGCCGTCGCCGGCAACGCCGGCGGTGAGCTTTGTCTCTAGTTGTTTTATGAGCTCTCAAGCACGTATACAACGCATTGTAGGTCTAAAATCGTGTTTATGTGAGTGTACCTTTGATAATGAGCTTGGAGGTGTCGCGGCCGAGTTTCGTCGGTCGTAGGCGGCGCGGGTGAGAGGACCTGGTGTCGAAGGCGACGAACGGCGGAGGTGCCGGAGACTGCTGAGGGTGTGTCGGTGGTCGGCGGAGGAAGCACCTCTTCCTTTCTCTCTCACTCGATCTCTCTCCCTCTCTCTCTTTTCTCTCCACCCCTCTCCACTTCAACCGGTTCCTCATCCCCCACCCCTATGGATATATATAGAATTTTTGAGTGATAAGGGAGGTCAATGGGGCATTAAATGGAGGTGTGGGGATGGTGAGGGGTGTTATGGTGGGATGAAGAAAAATGAGGGGGGGAGTATGGCGGGATGAAGAAAATAGGGGGAGGGGGTTGGAGTGGCAGCGGGTAAGGGGGATCCCCCTTATCTATATATATTTTTTTTTATTATTATTTTTATATGTTATACTATGATAATGTGTATATATGTGTTGTAGTGTTTCATGTATGTATATATTAGGCATCATCGAATAATATACATATGTACGTGCGATATGTGCAAATTTATGCGCACATATTTGCAATGTAAATATGATAAATTCGGATATTATCGCATAATATATGTCTTATCACATGTAAACATATCGTTGAAATAATTTAATTGGACTTAATCAAACCAATCAGGTATAATCGGGCCAAATGGACTTGATTGGTCGATCGATTGGGTCAATTTTTAATTGTACTCCTGGGCTCCTAACGATCGCATTTTAGAGGGCGGCTGCCAGTCCGGACAAAATGGGTGTCCAACAGACTTTGTCTCTCTCTTTTCTCCTAAAATCTGGTTAGTTGGGGGGGGCATGGAACACGGCCAAGAGCCATAGGCCATGGCCGGCCACCCTTGGCCTCCCCTAGATCCAATTTATTCATCCTACTTGTTCTCCGGGTAAAATCAACCTTGATACCAAGTCCGGATCAGCGAGTGCGAGGCTCGGTTGCATAACACGTAAAGAGTCCGAGTAGCCCCCATTTTGTGCTGTGGGGTCACCATTACCGTGGGGTTCTGTAGTCGCGCGGAATGCCCAGGGCTGGCGCGTAACCAAGGACCTTGGTAACGTGGTTTCGGATAGAAACTCGGCATTGAGAGACTATCTCGGGTTGCGAGGATGGGTTATAGGTTCCCTCGGTCTCGGGAGACAGTCTCTAATGTGGGTCCGCTCTACCAAAATGAAAATATGTGGACTAACCTTGATTGGGGTTAGTGATACACGCTGACTTAACTAATAAAATTATGCATAATTGGTTAGTCGGGTGGTACCTTGCCATGATTGCAAGAACCTTGGATGCGTATGTGATTTGATGACTTTGGCATCTTATGTTTATGATTTGTTACTTGTTGTATGTGTTTGTGGTGTCGCATTGATGCTCCTGAGGAGGACGCCAATGTACCGCTCGCTGAGTTTTTTTGACTCACTGCTCTTGTTGCCCTCTCTTTTTAGATCCGTGCGCGAAGGGTAAAGAGCTCGCATAGGCGGATAGCTTGTGAAGATATTTTGGGTATATTCTATAGAAGGTATACTTTTGGGATGGGCTAGGGTGTAGTTATCACCTAGTGTACATTTAGCCCCACACTTGTGTATATTTAATGTTATTTGTAAATGGAAGCATTAACCTACACTTGATGTATTTAGTGTTTTTGGAAATGCTTTTAAAGTGTAAACTTAAAAAATGTACGAGTTTAGGCTTTAAAGGTATATATGTGTATGAACGACGGTATTATATAAAAATGTGGATTTCATACCAATGTGTGTTTGACTTCCATATTTGTTTCTAATGACATGAGCATGTGTATATATGATGTTGCAAACGTTTATGAACAAGAAATTTGATGTTTGGATGGTTTTGAAGAAAATGGCACGTTAAGTTCTTAGTTTTTCCATATTTTTGGTTAAAATGAATTTAGGCCACGATTCGTCATCTCGTAAGTATTTTGGTCGAGTGGGAGCACGTGCGCAGGCATCTTAAGTAGATATGCGATGGCGCATGGTGGCCTCTCACAGTCCAGTGAAAATACAAAATCCGAGACCGCGAGTAGTGAGCCTTAGCAAATCTGTTTCTGCAGTTTCTGATATTTTCGGTCGACCGATAATTTAAATTTGGCTTTACCGCTGGTTGTCGTATGAACTATCGGTCGACGAAAGTTTGGATCGGGCGCCGATAAAACCCTCTGGAATAAGATTTTTCAAAACGCGCTTAAATGAGTTTTGATTTAAATTTAGGTGTTTAATTTGGGTTTAGTGGGCATATTTAAAAGTATATGCACTTCAAATCATTTGGTAAAAATACATGTTGACCGGAATTTGCGAATTCATGTCTTAAATAAAGTTTTGAATAAAAATGTTTTGATGTTTCGGACCCTAGGTTGCTATGGATTTTCTTATATCAATGGAGGAGATTGATATATTAGAATCCACAACAAGCTTTGTTGGACCTCGCGGTGAAGTCCACCTCCTCCGTGGACGGTACTCGGGCTCGAAAGTCCAAGACTCAGCTCAAGCTTCTTAAATTGTTTTAAAACGTTTCCTAAGCATTTCCAAAACTAGTTTTAAAACCATAAAAGTATGCTTTGGTCCGTCGGAGCTCCGTTTGTTTCCGCTGATTATTTTGGGCTCCCAGCAGATTGTTCCCGATTCGCGGGTCGCAGCCGCGCCCCGGGAGCGCGGGTCGCGACAGGAGGCAACAGACAGCAAGGACAAAGCGGTGCAAGCCGTGCCAAAAGCGGGTGCAAGGGAGCGTGAGGAGCTCTTCCAATTACGGATCCAATTGAAGCAACGCTTGGTCGAAGCAATCATTGATCCGGGAAGCCAGAAGAACCTCATCTCCGACAGTCTAGTACAGAAGTTGCGGTTGGCCGCTACCCCACATCCGAGTCCTTATGCGATTGGATGGCTCAAGAAGGACACCGAGTTGAAGATTACGAAGCAGTGCAAGTTCAAGTTCGCGGTGACGGCCAAATTCATCGATGAGGTCGAATGCGAGGTGGTTCCTTTAGACATTTGCCAAGTGATTTCGGTAACCTCTACCTTTGGGATAGGGACGCGGTGTATTACAGGAGGGGCCAGCAGTACATGCTCGTGAAGGAGGGCAAGACGTATGTGACGCCCCGTATCTGGAGGTCAGGAATTTAGTGGAAATTATATTTTTTTTTTTGAATATGAAGAAAAGAGATATGAGACAGGTGTTATGAGCTAGGGCACTTACAGTTTCAGCAATATTAAACAATTACTACAATTTAATTATGATGCTGATGGGTTTCTCCTCACCAAGGATTAGGGATGCCGTGCACTATGTCAACTTTCTCTATATGGTTCTAATTACGGAGAGGAGCTCGTAGTTACGGAATGCAAGATGAATCATAGTCAGGTACACAGATTAAGGAGATCCTTTTTTTTTACGTGGAAAACCCTTAATCAAGGGTAAAAAACCACGGAGAGGAGCGAGGCCTCTAAAGATTTACTATGTAATTTGTGTTTGATACAAGTAGTGTACTGTGTATGCTTAATTCACCACACCCCCCTTTAGGAATACAAGTGGGGGATTTATATAGAGATTAAGGGGGTATTATGGTAGTTAGTTATCTGCCAAGTCACTGTAGTGCTCCACGTGTCCTCTAAGGAGAGGTATTATTGTCATCAAACTCCATCGAGCGCCTAGCACGGTGTGCTGCTCGTGTCACCAGGCTGTTCGATAATCTTCCGGTACGGATGTCGCTGTCCGTTGGCTAACGGACAAATGCTGGGTAGTTCCTGTCCAAGGTCCTTCTTGTGTCCTTTTCGGGGAGCATTCCGTGTAAGGCTTTGTAAGGCTTTGCTAGGGTTTTACCCGTATCATTTGCCCCCCGACAGATGAGAGGGTTTTGTCGGCTCATTTGTCGGAATACATTATCTTGATTACTCTATGCTTTGTAATGCGCTTCGTTCTTGTTGCTGCTACAATCTCCTGTATCGGTTCCCGGTATTGCTGGTCAGATTTCTGACAGCTGTCACGTGATGACCTACATACCGAGTTACCATGTAGAGGGTTGTCATTCTCTACGGCTATAAGTAGGGCCTGCGGTCATTCTTTTATTTTTACCGTGATTGAAAGTTTCTTTCTCGGGTAAAGATCTGCGACGAAGGATCTTCCGGTTTCTTCCTTTCTCGTGTGTCGGCGTAGATAAGGTATGTCTGCTCATAGTTCCACGGATAGGGAGTCCGATAGCGACAGGGATTCTGGTGGTAGATCTCGTGCTTCTACCCCTCCTACCCCGTATGTTTTCCGTAGATTCGGAGGGTCGCCCGTGTCTCCTGACGTTACCGGGGACAAGGTGATCCCAGAGGGGAAATTTATTAGTCAAGTAGCGGAGCGACTTAGCTCAAATAGGATGTGTACCACGCTGAGCGAGCTTGTGGGCAAAGGTGACGGTGGAAGTCAGGGAGGAGAGAGGGCTTTGAGGGCGGAGGCCTCGTTTAGTCGGAATATGGGGTTGAGGGTTCCTCCTACTGAGTTTAACCCTCACACCGCTGTTTCCTCTGTAACCGAGGAGCAGCTCGTTCAATGACGAAGCGAGTTTAGCATTCCGTCAGATTTCGAAGCGATGGTAGCTCAGCCTACGGAGAGGGTGACGAATGTGACCAAGGATTGGGTGTCGTTCCGCCTTGATATGTTCAAGGCCGGTCGCCACTTTCCACTATTACCATTTTACATTCAGCTCTTCGCTTTTTATGGCGTTACCCCGTGCCACTTGTCTCCGAATTCGTACCGGGACATCTTTGTATTTCTGTATATTTGCGCCCGTACGAGGACCAGGCCGTCTCTCGAGTTTTGGAGGCATCTGTTTACCTTGTCTTCCTCGAAATAAGGTCTTGGCTTCTATAATACGAAGTATAGGAACCCTGCTAAGAGGAAGACGGAGGGGAAAGGAGTAACGTTCCCTAAGTGGCGGCCTGGTTTCTTTTTTGTAAGGAGAAGACCGGAATAGTGTTTCACGGACTGTTGGTCGGATGTTTGGACGATGTTGAAGGAAAGGCCTGAGCTCACCGATGAGCTGAAAGAGTTGGAGGACCGATTTTTTATTTTTCAAGGTCAAGTGTCCGTGCCTGGGAGCGTTACGGACGACGTTGTAAGAGCAACAAGGAAGCTGGCCGATGCGTCAATCGGTATACCTCCACTATGCTTGTCCTTCGTAATGCTTTCTTTCTTTCTTTTCTCTTTTTATTATTATTTTCTTTTTGTGAGATTTGGTTATCTGCAGGACTGATGGAGCCAGCGAGGAAGGCGGGGGTCGAAGAAGCAATCTTGGCGCAACTTGCCAAATCTCGGCGACTCAAAGTGGTTGCAAAAAGGAGCGGAGGACAGGTTAGCCCACGGGTAGGGCTTCCCGTCGCCGGGGTTGAGCAACAACCGGTTCGAAGCGCTAGCGGGGCGCTCGTGCCAGTCCCATCATCGTCTTCACTTCCTGAATGGGGAGCAATTCAGAGGGAGTCTTCGCCCTGGTTTTTTCCTTATGAGGGAATTCCGACGTCGTCATCTTAGGCTGTCCGCCATAGAATGAAGAAGAGACGGATGGAGCTTCGTGAAGAAGGAGACGTTCCCATTTATGTTCCCGACTGGGGGATAAGAAAGGGGGATCGGGTAACGGAGAGCTCCGAAGCAGCTCCGGAAATTCATCTGCAAGGGTCTCCCGGATGAGGATAGGGCTATAATCCCCGGGACGTCGGTTAATGCTTCCTTAAGAGAGGCTTCCTTGAATACTGCTTCAGTGAGTATAGAACTGTAGTTATCTTTATCGTCTTTATTTTGATTATTCCCATTGACCGATGCGTCGTTGTGATTACAGATGTTGGCCTCCCTGAGCAACTTTATATTGGTAAGGGAAGGAGAAGAATTCTGGAGAAGTCCGGCGAGATTTTCAGACTGAGATGGGTGAAGCTCATCCAAGAACGGGATTGAGGCGAAACCGCGAAGCCCAAGGACGCGTGAACTTGTTACAACGCTTCGGGGAAAGCTCGAGGCAGCCCAAAAGAATGAGGAAGCTTATATCAAGTTTGCCCGTGACGAGGCTGCTAGGACGGCCCAGGTGACGAAGGAGAAGGATGCCCAATTGGCGGAGCTTCGAGCCGCGCTTGAGGCGAAAGACAAAGAGTTGCGCCAAGTGATACGGTCCAAACATAAAATGGGGATGTACCCTGTGTAAGAAGCTACACCGTTTCTGGACTATGAAATCGACAGGAAGGACAACGTGTTTCGAACGGACATCATACCGTGCTATGAGCTCCGTGAAGACCGATGACTGTAATACCCCTGGGAAAGGACACGTGGAAGGTGGCTACAGTGAATTCATGTAGATAATTAACTACCGTAATACCCTTAATCTCTGTATAAAAACCCCACTTGTAACCCTAAGAGGGACACAGACTCAAGAGAGAGAGAGAGATAGTACAATACTTGTATTCACAAAATATACATAGTGAACATTTGAAGGACTCCCGTTCCTCCCCGTGGTTTTTCTACCCTCTGTTGAGGGTTTTCTACGTTAAAAAGAGTGTTGATAATCACTTTACTTAACTGAGACCGTTCCACTATCTCGTCTACACGGATTCCTCTCCGTAACCCCATCCGACCGGAGAAGATCTACGAAGCGTGCGTCATCCCCAATCCCGGTAGGTAAACCCATCAGCATCAAATCCTGCGGCCGTCCGTGGAAAGACTACGACGCAAGCACACGTAGTACACTGTAGATTTTTTCGACGCCGTTAGCATGGTGAACACTCGAAGCCAACCCGCTCGTCAGTCCACCCCCGAGCACGCCAAAACACGAACACCTCAACGTCCAATCAACTTCCTTCTCCGCCGATGCCCTATCGCCCGAGGCGCCGGGCCGTTCTCGAGCCCCAGAAACGCACCCGTCTCAATCTTTGGATGCTTATCAAGCTGCACAGCTCGAAATTTTGACCAATCCGTTGGTCCAACAAGTGATACAGGAAACCGTCCGAGCGGCATTACGAGAACAAAACATAACCACCGCCGCATCCCAGCAGGCTCAAAGCCGTCAGTCGGGGCGAGATCCAGCACGACGTGGAACACTCAGAGAAAATAGGGAAAATAGCAGGAGGAGTCTGCTTTCGACAGACTCGGACCTGCTAACCCTTTGCCGAGACAGGAGCCTGCCCGTTCGATGGGCCAAGCCGCTCAACGGTTACCACATCAACCCCAGCGCTCAGCCAGGGATCCACCCTGCCAAGACCCGAGACGACGGGAGTCTAACCACGACAGACGACTCTCAGCGCACTCGAGTCAAACGAGCATGAAAGACGAAGTGAGTTCCGGAAGATTCAAAAGAAGGAGATTACAAGAAACTAAGACGTACTCAACAAACGGGAAGTTATCCCTCTCCCCGGTCTCCCAGACCATCAAGGAAATGCTTTAATAGTTCGTTCACAGGGAGTAGAACAGATTTTTCCCCCTTTTCAGAAGAAATAGTGGGCATCCCGTATCCTGTGGGCTATAACCGCGCAAAAATCAATCGGTACGACGGTACTAACGAAATCCGACTCACTCATCCGCTTTACTTCGTCCGAGCAATGAAAGCATACCCGTGCGACGAGATGCTATATTGCAACGTCCTGCCAACGCTGTTTGAGGGACACGCTTTGACTTGGTTTAACCAACTACCTCCGAGGTGCATAGCGAACTGGGATCAGTTCGTTGAATGATGTCCTCAAGATTTTCTCCAGCACTCATTTCCAAAAAAGTCCCCGACTCATAATGAACATCAAGCAGGAACCCAACGAGACCCTGATGAGCTACTATCAGCGATTCACCGGAGAACAAATTAAGCTGGGGATAACAAGCAACGACCTCATCGTCACGGCCCTGAAGATCCGGACTCGCAAACACGAATTGGCGTAGCGAAATTCAACCGCAATACACCCAAGACGCCGAAGAGCAACTAAAAGGTTGCGGGAATGCGCCTGCGGCGGAAGAAGTTGCTGATAAACCAGAGGAACCATCAAAAGGACACGCCGTGACAAAAACCCTCTCACATCAACAACGGGGCAAAAGCACAAATCTTCTGGGGGAGGAAGGACACAAGACAACGCCAGCAACGAAGCCAAGAGAAAAAGGAAGAATCCTTTAGCGACAGCAAGAATCCCCCAATGTCCAGAAGCTAGTATACAACACCAGATTCGCGGAATATTCTCCTTGTCTCCCCACGGAAAGATATCCTGCATATACTGGAAACTTAAGAGCAGGTTGGGCGGACCACCCCTATCAGAGCCCCTCCAAAGAAAGAAACGAGGGAAATATTGCGACTTTCACGAGTCACACGGACACTTCACCGAAGACTGCCGCCAACTCCGTGAGTACTTGGAAGAAAAAATAAGGCGAGGCGAACTACGCGAATTTCTACAACGGAGGGGAAACCAGGCTCCAAGACGAGACGATCCTCCACGACATCCGCCACAGCCGGCGCCCGAAAGACAGCCAGAACCGACACACCAAGTACACTACGAAGAGATTAATTTCATCTCCGGAGAAGTTGACGAAGAAGTCTCCCGTGGAAGAAAGCGGCGAAACGGAGAGTGCTACCTCCCTCCAAAACTCCGAGAATTCCCTAATAGACACGGAAGGCACGGAGCCCAATCACCTCGAACGACAACGACTTCGACGGAGTAATAACCCCGCACACCGACGCTCTCGGTAACGGCCAATGGTCTCATCAACTCCATGAGAGTACACCGTGTAATGATCGACACGGGGAGCAAGGTGGATATCATGTTCTACGACTAGCTTCGCCAAAATGGGGATTTTCGGAATCTGAAACTACGACAATCCACTCCGAACTAGTGGGATTTCAACGGCTTCTCCACGACACCCTTAAAGGGGCCATTGACCTCCGTGTCAACCATTGGGAGGCCACCCTCGACTAGGACAAACAACGGTTTTACGTTCGTGATCGTACAAATCCCCTCCGTTATAATGGAATATTCGGAAGACCCGGGATGTGGAAGTTCAAGCGGTCGTCTCAATTCCCGCATCTAAAAATGAAGTTTAGAACCAAATCCGGAATCTACACGTTACGAGGCGACCAACACACGGCCCGAGGACTTCATAATGACTCCCTGTGATCCTTGAAGAAGGAGGCGCTACCTCGTCGAAGGTCCTGCTCTACCTCAGGGACCAAAACGTAGACACGGAGAACTAGCGGCCTCACCGCGGAGCCAACGATTACCATCCCGGCACGACGAAGACTAACGAAGACGGAAAAGTACTATTCCTCGGTTCCACCCTAAATTCCGAAGAGTTCGAAATACTAAAAGATTGCCTTCAAAGCAACACGGATATATTCGCGTGGACTCCGTCCGACATGCCAGGAATCGACCCCAGCATTATCACGCACAAGCTCAGCGTCAGCCCGATGCTAAAGCCGGTCAAACAGAAGAAGCGATCTTTCGCCCTCGAAAGAGCCAAGGCATCAAGGACGAAGTGGAGAAGCTCCTAAGCGCCGGCTTCATCAAAGAAGTCTGATACCCCGAATGGCTTTCAAACGTCGTATTAGTTAGAAAATCTAACGGCAAATGGAGAATGTGTATCGACTTCACTGATCTCAATAAAGCATGTCCGAAAGATTGCTACCCGCTCCCGCAGATAGATAAATTAGTAGACTCAACCGCGGGACATGGAATGCTAAGTTTTATGGATGCATTTTCTGGATACAATCAGATCAACATGCATCCCGGAGATGAAGAAAAAACGAGCTTCATCACCGATATAGGGACATTCTGCTATAAGGTTATGCCGTTCGGAACTGAATAAACGCAGGGGCAGACTTTCCAAAGTTCGTTGATAACGGGTTTCAAGGCCGCCTTGGAAACACGATGGAGGCCTATGTCGACGACCTCCTCGTCAAAAGCAAGAAACGGGAAGATCACGCTCGGCACTTACAGGAGGCGTTCGACATAATGAGGCAACATACGGAAAATACGCCTCAACCCCGAAAAAATGTTCCTATCAGTCTCCTCGGGAAATTTCCTTGGCTAATGGTGGTCACTGCTACGGAGTGGAGGCGAACCCAGACAAAATAAGAGCGATCAATCGACATGCCTCCCCGAAAAATAATAAACGGAGTACAAACGACTAACAGGCCGGATCACAGCCTCGACGCTTTTAATATCCCGTTTCCGGGGACGGCGATGCAAGCTTTTTAAGCAACATCCTCAGAAAAGAGTACGCAGATTCCTATGGACTTCCGGAGCACGACAAGAGCATTTGAGGACCAAGCTTTTCCACACACCAGCCCCCGGTCATGGCTATCGCCGAACCCGGAGAACCGTTATATTTATACGTCTCTGTTTCGGAGTCCGCCTCCAGCGCGGTCCTCGTTCGCGAACGATATAAAGTCCAAAATCTTATCTTCTACTACAGCAAGCTTCTCTGAGACTCGGAGCTCAATTATTCTACGCTAGAGAAACTGGCCTACACGATCATTCTTTGCTCAAGACGATTGAGGCCCTACTTCCAGGGGCACCCCATTCACATCCTGACAAATACCCCGCTAGCGCAAGTCATGAAAGATCCGGGGGCATCAGGCCGTATAGCTAAGTGGTCGATGAAGCTAAAAGAGTTCGACATTTTATTCCAGCCACGCCCGGCAATCAAGGCCCAAGCCTTAGCAGATTTCATAGCCGAAATGACCCCGTCGCTCGAAGAAGAACTCCGTCGAAGCACCTCGAAAGCCATCACTTCAGAAGATCTTTGGACATTACATACGGATGGGTCTTCCAACGCAACAGGCAGTGGGGCAGGCATAGTCCTATCCGGCCCAGACGGCATCAGGTTGGAATACGCCCTGAAATTAAACTTTCCCACAACCAATAATGTGTCGGAGTACGAAGCAATCGTAGCAGGGATCCGCCTCTCCAAGCAACTCGGAGTCAGAAGGCTGAAAGCGTACACCGACTCACAGCTCGTCGCGAACCAAATCTCCGGAGAGTACGAAGCTCGTGACGATATAATGGCAGCCTACTTACGAAAGATCAACAATCTCATCTCCGACCTCGAACGGTTCGAAGTCCTCCACATCCCTAGAGACCAGAACCACATGGCGGACGCCCTGGCTCGGCTGGCCTCCGCGACGGCAGACGAACAACCAGGCGCCGTATTCCGGGAGGAGCTTCACGCCCCATCAATTAACGAAGCAGAGGTATGTTCCGCAATCCATTCAAGTCGTTGGCTTTCTGACATCAAAAAATACTTGGAGAAGCAGGAGCTCCCCTCAGATAAAAAACTCGCTGAGGTAATCATGAGAAGAGCAGCCCGTTTTACCCTCATAAACGGTCAGCTGTATCGTATCGCCTTCTCAGCTCCTTACCTCAAGTGTGTAGACAAAGAGACGGCCAAGACCATCCTCCGAGACATACACGAAGGGATGTGCTCAAATCATGTGGGAGCACGGACCCTCGCCCAGAAAGTCTTCCGACAAGGTTATTACTGGCCAACCGTTATGACGGATGCTGAGAAGTTCGTTCTTTCGTGCCACCGATGAAGAAATCCAAGGATCAGCCACATTCCAGCAGACCAATATCCAATATTGTATCAAACAATGGCAGTTCCTAAAGTGGGGCAATGGACCGCTCGTAGACCTCTTCCCCCCGCGTCAAAGACAAAGCGATTCCATGATCGTCCGCGATAAGATACTTCACGAGTGGATTGAAGCGCGAGCATTGGCAAAAATCACCCGGGCAGACGCGTCCTCTAATTTTTTCAAACAATCGGTCTTAATGCCGTTTCGGCGATACTCAAGTATCTCGTGGTCGGCACAACCGGCACACAGTTTACCAAGCCCGGACGATTGAAAAACTATTGCTCAGAAACTCCATATCAACACAAAGATCTCGCCCTCCGTTTTATCCATCCACAGCCCTAACGGATAGTGGCGAACGCGAATCGAACGATACTGCGACAGGGTCTAAAGAAACGTCCTAGAGGCGCGCGAGAGGAACACTTGGCCCGAAAAACTCCCAACGTCTCATGGCATACGAACCACCCACTGCACGACGACTGAGAAACGCCCCTTCGCTCTCACTTCGGAACTGCGCGGTAAACCGTCACAGAGCTAACACACCCTATACTCCCCGAGTCGAATACAACGACGATACATCCAACGGAGACCGCATTCCTAAGCGCAGCTCGACTTACTCGACGAGAACGAAGAAAAGGGTATCAGAGCGCAAGCATACAAGCAACGGGTGTCCCATTACTACAACAGCCGGGTGAGGTTGAGATCATTCCGAAAAGGACAACTGGTCCTGAGGAAAGTACAGCAACAATCCACCAAACTCGGACCAACATGGGAAGGACCTTACCGAATCTCCGAGGTACTCGGCAAGGGAGCTTACGCGCTGCAAGACATGGAAGGAAACGATATACCAAGAACTTGGAGCATACTAAATCTTCGGGCTTATCATCAATAACTTGTACAAATTCCTTTTCTTGAAATCCAAGAAAACGTTCTTCTCTCCTGGGCCAACAGATTACGACAACGAAGAGCCGCTCCTTCAACTCCGGCCAGGCGAAAACGGAGCGACACCTCGTCTCGTATCGCACTCCGTTACCGCTGGCTGGAGGGGACGCTAAGGCCCGACAGTCCAAAAACGACGGACCACGAAGAGCCGCTCCTTCAACTCCGACCAGGCGAAAACGGTGCGACAACTCGTGTCGTATCGCACTCTGTTACCGCTGGCTGGGGGGGACGCTAAGGCCCGACAGTCCAAAAACGACGGACCACGAAGAGCCGCTCCTTCAACTCCGGCCCAAGGCAAAAACGGAGCGACACCTCGTGTCGTATCGCACTCTGTTTACCGCTGGCCTGGGGGGGACGCTAAGGCCGACAGTCCAAAAACGACGGACCACGAAGAGCCGCTCCTTCAACTCCGGCCAGGCGAAAATGGAGCGACACCTCATGTCGTATCGCACTCCGTTATCCCTGGCTGGGGGGGACGCTAAGGCCCGACAGTCCAAAAACGACGGACCACGAAGAGCCGCTCCTTCAACTCCGGCGAGGCAAAAACGGAGCGACACCTCGTGTCGTATCGCACTCCCGTTACGCTGGCAGGGGGGACGCTAAAGGCCGCGACAGTCCAAAACTGACGACCACGAAGAACGCCGCTCCTTCAACTGCGGCCAGGCGAAACGGAGCGACACCATCGTGTCTATCGCAACTCACATTACCGCCTGGGCTGGGGGGGACGCTAAGGCCCGACAGTCCAAAAACGAATTTATTTACGAGACAAGCGACATATTAAAACAACACTATATTTCATTCAGATAACGGAAAGCCAGATTACGGCAAGAGCGGAACATCGCCACAAAAAAAAAAAAAAAAAAAAAAAAAAAGAGGGAGAGAGAGAGCCAGGAATTCCTCGAAAGGCGCATCGTCATCTTCCGACATACGAGAATCACTTGAACCAGAACTTCCGTCAAGATGATAGGGGTCTCCAGGCATGATCGGGTCGTGAAGAGGAGTCAAAGGACTATACTCCGGAGTCGACGAACCTCGCAAAACACGATCCAGTCGCTCTCGTGTTTCCCTCAACTCTCTCTCCAGGGACATGGCGTACGAGCGTAAGGAAGCAATCTCACAACGAGTATCCACAAGCAGAGCGTCACGATGCCTATCTTGACTTCGCAGAGCTTCTAATCTTTTCCGAAGCCGCTGATTTTCCACCATGAGTAGGCGGTTCTCCCGAACTAACGACCGCAGCAACTCGGACGTCACCCCGTTAGCCATAGCACTCTCCTTCGCCAGTTAACTTTTAACCGCAAATTCGAAAGTTCGCGAGAGATGAATGAGGCCGCGGATACAAGTAAAACTTCCTCGATTTCCATTTATTTGCAAATGAAAGCAGTGAAAGAGTCGAAATACGACATCCAAAAAAAAAAAAAAACCGTCTGTAACATTCAAAAAGAAGCATCCTCTTTACAAACAAAATGCGGAGACTACTCACTATACAATGAAAGAGAAGAAACGCATAAGGAAAATAGAAAAAACTACGAACGACCTCCAGTGGCACCGGACCCCGTAGGGCCTTCACCGTCGTCATCATCATCCTCTTCCCCCTCCTCGTCTGAGAACGCCTGAGCGCCTGAGTCTCGTCTAGACCCGGCACTTCGAACGACGTCCTCCTCATTCAGGAACTCAAAAAACTCCTCCCCTTCATTAGGGAATCGCTGACGGAGTCTTCTCAGCATCTCAAAATAAATGAAGCGGCTAAAGACCACGGCATGCTTCCCCTTCTCGAGGGTGAACTCATCCGAGGCCCGATATCCCTCAATCGCCTTCCCGGGCACCTGTTGAAGCTCCAAGTCCTTCGCTTCAACCAAGGCCTGAAGCTTGGCGATCTCAGTGTCCTTATCCTTCAACAACTGAGACGTCCTCGCAGCTTCCTCCCGAGCAAATTTGGTATAACACTCTTCGTTCTTCTTAGCCGCTTCCACCTTCACCTGGAGTGAAGCGGCTAGCTCCTCTTACTCCTTGGCCAAATCGGCAGCTTCGTCCCACTCCTGGATCAGCTTCGCCATCTCGGCCCTTATCGTTCCGGCCTTCTCCAAGATCCATTCCCTCTCCTTGATGACGGTGAATAGCTGGCTCAAGGAAGCCACAACCTGCG
>MJHO01000151.1:17740-72857 GCA_002076135.1 Xerophyta viscosa
GTCGGCGTCTATTATTTTGGGGTTGAATTCAATCTTCGCCGTCCGTTTTAATTACTCGTATTAGGCCTAGATGCTTGGGTGTTTGCTGTTTTGGGTTTATATGGTCTTCATTTCAGCCGGTCTACAGCAACAGATCAAATATATAGCTCTCTATATGCTGGCCATTGATTGTTTTTTTCTTCTTCTTCATCTAGCCGTCAATTTCATTTGCTTTTGCTTGTCAATCAAATCTCCACGAAGTATTTATTTTTCAACCTGAAATAAAAATTAGAAAACAAATTTAATATATAATCTATACTAAATTTGGTAATAAAAAATTTACTTATCAAATAACCCCAAACTTTGTGTTTGCTTGCCCTCAGCAAAGAAGATCATATCCAAATCAACTTCCAAGATTTTCAAGCACAACTAGAGAATCAATGTAATGCAAAATAGTTCACAGATGTCAAGTATGAATGAAGTCTTTAAAATTGAAATAAGACCAAGCAATTAAATCAAATCATACTTGATCCAACAACATAACTTATGTGTATATACTTTTTCATCAACCTAGAATAGCCTCTCAACAATATATGAATACATAACACATCTGCATATCCCCTAATAGCCTTATACCAATACTTCGACTTTTTTTTTTCTTTTCTTTTCTCTTTTTTTTTTTTTTTGCTTCTCATGACTAAAGAAATGAGCATCTAAAACCCATTAAATCTTTCGGCTAGTGGGTTTGTTTCTTTCTTTTCTGTGACTCAGAGCACAGTCCTCTACCACTTGCTTTATAGCAATTGGATTTATCCTATAACTAAGAGCATAGGCACTCTACCACCAGATCACTTGGTTAATGGATTTGAACCTATGACTACGAGCATAGGCACTCTGTCTCTTTTTTTTTTTTAATAAACCAAATTTAAGGTAAAAGGCTACTAAGTGATAGCTTCACTTGAACATCCATATCTTGCATCAAAAACTAACTAAGCAATCCAAGAAGATATACAGACAAAGAGCAACAGTTTAAGTATGTCCAGATCTAACAACTTGGTATCACATTAACTTAAAATCCAACATTCATTCACCTACAAATGTGCCCATTATGCATCACACTCAATTAAACAAAATTTGTACTTGAGAGATTTCAGTAAAATTTTCAACAAGAAACTATCGCACCCCCAAACTTATTATAGACATTGTCGTCAATGTAATAAAATGTAGATAATGCAAGAAAAGGATAAGTACTCCCCTGGGGTGACAATGAGTGGCTTTGATCCGGGTCGGAGCATCCTCGAACAACGATCCCATACTCGTCGAACGAGAACACTCCTTCTCGGATGTTGCATGGGTAGAAGATAGGCGTTCCAAGCGTTGGCGTTGCTTGGCTTCGTGCTCGCGTAAGAGGTCGGACGAATTATGCTTGGTTTGAGTGGAAGCTTTGTGCTCGGCAAGAGCTGAAATTGAAAGTGGCTCGGCTTGAGCTAGATGATTTGGCTCGGTTAGGAGCTGAAATGAGGAGAAGAGAAGTTGTTGCTTCGGATGAGCTGATTTTGATGCTCGCAATGAGCCTTTGTGGAACGAGCTAAGCTATGATTGGCTTGGCCTCGGAGTTCGGCTCCTCCTCTAGTTTTCTACGGCCCCAAAACAGTGAGCATAGGTTGATTTCCCATTGCTCGGCGTAGAAAACTAAAGGAGTACGCTCTGGACTTGAGCTACATAGAAGAGAAAATCTAAAATATGGATAGAAAGATGAACTTATTTCCTCCTCCTTTTTTTACACTGAAAAATATAGCCTTTTAAAAGGCTTTTAACACAGACTCCAAATGAAGGACACATGTCCTAATGACTCTTAACACAAGAAATACTCTTCTAATTAGCATCAATAAGAGATAAATGACAAATTACCTCCTAATGACACTTGGTGTAAAGCTCTAGAACTTTTGACACCTTTATGGGACACCTAACACTTGGGGACACAATGTAATTAAGCTAATTACAGAAACTAACTTAATTACAGCAAGATTGAACTTTTCTTGCGCTTAGGCGCTGTGGCCGGCGCGCGCGCCCGCGCGCGCGCCGCCCGGGTGAGCCAGGCGCGCACGGGCGCCCTTGGGCATTTTGATTTCTTCTTCGCGTCCTGCCTGTTGACGCATGATTGGTACGCCATTTTTGAGGTGGCAACGGACTTCGAAAAGGCTTTTGGGCTCGGACCTCCCTCTCTTCGTCTTGGCTTTGAACCTTTTCTTCTTGACGTGTACTACGCGCGACGTGCGCTTTGTTTGGCGTGGGTGCCTTGGACACTGTTGTTGCTGGCCTTTTTGCAGCTCGGCCAGCGGGCCTGGATTGGTCCTTTGAATGGACTGACTTTTGGTGGTCTGGGCGGCCTGAGTTGGCTTGGATGTGCGAACTTCCTTGAATTGTCGTGTGTCGAACGCAAAGCCTTGAATGGCTGAATTCTTTCTCGGTTTTCTTGCTGCTTTGTTGATGTTGCTGAGCATCTTCGGTGTAGGGGTTGCCTTGTACTATCGTCTTCGGGTGTGGCTCGAAGAAAATGTCCTTGGATGGACAAAAACTAAGCCTTGGTTGGCTTGATTGAACTTGTGCGCTACTTTGGCGCGAACTTGACCCGGCGAGGGTATTTTGTAGCCTTGTGCGGCTAAACTTGGATGCCTCGGTTGTGCGAGGACTTTGACACACGCATTGTGCGCGGAAGAAGCTAACACCACGATGAAGAAGATCCTCCTGGATCAGGCTTCTTCAGTAAGCCTCTGAAATTCCATTAAAATATGTAGCAACCACTTCTTCCTAACAAGCAAAATAAAAAAAAATACATAGTTAACAGAAAAATAATAATAAAAAAAATAATGAATTTCTTGAAAAGAGTGCAAAAATAAAAATGCGTGGGTTGCCTCCCACGAAGCGCTTGTTTATAGTCATTAGCTCGACTATGCCTTGCTCTCAGGTTCTTCCAAATTTATTATGGTCTTCTGAGACATAAAGTCTTCCCCATTGTAGTAGTGCTTCAAAAGTTGACCATTAACTTTAAAAGTGGCATTCGTCTTCTCATCTTTCAATTCAACTGCACCAAAAGAAAAAACTTTAGTTATAGTAAAGGGACTAGACCATCTTGACCTCAACTTACCTGGAAACAACTTAAGTCGAGAGTTATATAATAAAACTTTTTGACCCTCTATGAACTCTCGCTTAAGTATGTTCTTGTCATTCCATCGCGTTTGTGCGCTTGCCTTATATAGTTTGGCATTCTATAAGCACCATATCCGAACTCCTCCATCTCATTCAGCTTGCAACATCTATTATCACGCACAACTTTAAATCAAAGTTCAAGAATTTAATGGCCAATATGCCTGTGCTCAAGCTACACCCGAAGGATGCATGATTTTCCAAAACTAATCTGTAGGTGGAATTCTATTGGTGTTTTGAATGCAGTCCTATACGCCCAAAGTGCATCATCTAACTTAAGCGACCAATCCTTCCTAGATGAATTGACAGTTTTTTCAAGAATGCGCTTGAGTTCCCTATTAGACACCTCTACTTGCCCACTCGTTTGAGGATGGTAAGGGGTTGCAATTTTGTGTTTGACACCGTACTTAGCAAGAAGTGTCTCAAATTGCTTATTACAAAAGTGTGAACCACCATCACTAATTATCGCCCTAGGTGTTCCAAATCTGGTGAAAATATTTTTCTTTAGAAACCTGATAACATTCCTAGCATCATTAGTAGGTAAAGCGATAGCTTCGACCCATTTTGAAATATAATCCACAGCTACAAGAATGTATCTATTAGAAAATGAGGACGGAAAAGGACCCGTGAAATCTATTCCCCATACATCAAAGAGCTCAACTATCGAAATGTTGTTTAAAGGAAGTTCATGACTTTTTGAAATATTCCCAGTTCGTTGACATTGAGCACAAGAGATAACAAAGGTATGATAATGCTTAAATAGATTAGGCCAATAAAATTCACATTGTAAAATCTTAGCTGCAGTTTTCTGTGCACCAAAATGACCACCTACCTTACGTGCGTGACAATGCTCAAGTATGTTAGGTATTTCACATTCTGGAACACATCTTCTAATTATTTGGTCAGGACAACATTTAAAAAGATAAGGCTCATCCCAGAAATAGTATTTGATATCAGATAAAAATTTCTTTTTCTGGTGATGAGAAATATCATATGGTTAAAATCCCTACTGACAAATAATTATAACAATATCAATATACCAAGGTGTATCACAGGCATCAATAGCATATATTGCTCATCAGAAAAACTCATTTAATGGGATGCATTAGTATTCAACATTATTTAAATTCTAGACAAGTGATCAGCAACCATATTTTCAGTTCCTTTCTTATCTTTAATTTCAAGGTCAAACTCCTGCAAGAGGAGAATCCATCTAATCAACCTTGGTTTCGCATCTGTCTTAGCAAGCAAATACTTAAGAGCTGCATGATCTGTATATACAATCACTTTAGATCCTATCAAATAAGACCTAAATTTGTCACAAGCAAAAATGACAGCCAAACACTTCATTTCTCAGTAGTGCATAATTTTTCTGTGGCATCATTCGTAATCTGCTAGCATAGTATATTACCCTGAAATGATTTACTTGATTTCTCCCCAAAACCGCTCAACTCAGTATCGCTTGCATCACACATAATTTCAAATGGTTTCTCCCAATCTGGTGCAACAATCACAGGTGCAGTCGTCAATTTCTCCTTCAAAAGATTAAAAGCCTGCAAGCAGTCAGAAGAGAAAATCAAAAGGAGTATCCCTTTATTCAATAAGTTACAAAGAGGTTTAGTGATCTTAGAGAAGTCCCTGATAAATCTCCTGTAGAAGCCAGCATGTCCTAAGAAACTCCTAATGCCCTTCACATTGGTAAGGCGGTGGAAGATTGAGCAATCACATCCACCTTAGCTTTGTCAACTTCAATGCCTTTCTTAGAAATCTTGTGCCCAAGTACAATGCCCTCCTGCACCATGAAGTGACACTTCTCCCAATTGAGAATTAGGTTAGTGTCCTTACATCTCTGTAAAACTAATTGCATGAATCGAAAGTCACACCAAATACAGAAAAATCATCCATGAAAATCTCAATAAATTTTTCAACCATGTCAGAAAAATAGCCATCATACAGCGCTGAAAGGTGGCGGGTGCATTACATAAACCAAAAGGCATACGGCGAAATGCAAAAGTACCATAAGGACATGTAAAAGTAGGTTTTCTCCTGGTCCAGGCGGGTCTATATAAATTTGGTTATAACCAGAAATAACCATCCAGAAAACCAATAAAATGCATGACCTGCTAGACGCTCTAACATCTTGATCTATAAAGGGTTTGGGGAAAGTGATCCTTCCTAGGTGGCATCATTCAACTTCCTATAATCAATACACATTCGCCATCCAGTGACAGTCCTAGTAGGTATTAATTCATTATTCTCATTAGTGACAACAGTTATGCCACCTTTCTTTAGGAACTACTTGGACATGGACTAACCCAACTACTGTCAGAAATAGGATAGATTATACCTGCATCTGGAAAGTTTCAGAACCTTCCTTTTTTAACTATCCTCTTTCAGCGTTGGGTTGAGTCTTCCTCTTGTGGTTGAACTGAATGGCTTGCATTCCTTTTCTAGCATGATCCTGTGAGTGCACAATAGTTGGAGGGAAATCCCCTTTCAAATCAGCAATTGGTCCATCCGATCGCTTCTCGATGCCTTCTAAGGACTCTCCAGAAAGTTTCTCCTCCTCTTCACCTGTCAAAGAAGAAATAATCACAGGCAATTATCCTCTGACTCGCAAGAACGCATTCATTTCAAATTATTAGGTAAGGGTTTAAGATCGAGTTTAGGGGGCTTAATAAATGAAGGTATTACTGTACAGTCACTAGCCCCTAACTCCTCATAAAATCGTGGTTTCAGCCAAACCTTAGAACACCGATCTACATGCTCAACTCCCATAACAGCATTTTCAATCACATCACCAGAAATATCTCAAAAGAAAACAGGTTCTAATCCAGAATTAAAGGCATCAGCAATCAAATTATCTAGTATATCAATAGAGAAACAAGATTCTCTTACCTCAGGATATTTGAGAGCACGAAATACATTAAATGTTACCTGCTCGTCCAACAGTCTCAGTGTCAATTTACCTTCCTCCACATCAATAAGAGCTTTACCTGTCGCTAAGAAAGGTCTACCCAAGATTAAAGGAATCTCTCTGTCCTCCTCCATATCCAAAACCACAAAATCTACTGGAAAGATAAAACGATCAACCTTCACCAGAACATCTTCCACTATCCCTTTAGGATACTTTATGCTCCTATCAGCCAGCTACAGAGAAACAATTGTGTGCTTACACTCTCCAATTCCAAGCTTCCTGAAAATAGATAATGGCATTAAATTAATACTAGCTCCTAAATCACATAAAGCTTTATAAAAAAATGAATTTCCAATAACACATGGTATAGTGAAACTCCCTGGATCCTTAAGTTTAGGAGGTAGTTTATTTTGAATGATAGCTGTGCATTCCTCTGTGAGCATAACCGTTTCGTGATCTCCTAATTTTCTCTTCTTTGATAGAATCTCCTTCATGAACTTCGCGTAGGACGGCATCTGCTCCAGTGCATCTGCAAAAGGAATGTTAGTATGAAGCTTTTTTAAAATTTTAAGAAATTTAGAAAATTGAGCATCTAATTTCTTTTGTTTAAGTCTCCCTGGAAATGGAATTGGAGGCACATAAGGTCTGATTTCTGATTTTTGCAAATCCTTATCTTCAATCTTCTCCTTTTCTTTGTCCTTTATAGTCCCCGGTTCTTCGACTATCAACAATGGGTCTTTTTCCAACGAGCGTCCAATCACCTTGCCACTTCTGAGAGAAATTGCTTTTACATGCTCCTTAGGATTTTTCTCAGTATTGCTCGGTAATGATCCCTGCGGTCTAGAAGTTAGTATCTGAGCCAACTGGTTTATCTGAACTTCCAAATTGTGATAGACACGCATTTGTTCTGAAATCTTGTCTCCGCCTTTTGTATAAAGCTCGTCATCAATTCTTCCATACTTGGTTTCTTTTCTTGCTGATGCTGGAATCCAGGTGGCGGTCTCGCTACATTATTGTTATTGTCTTTCCAAGAAAAGTTTGGATGATTGCGCCACCCAGGATTATACGTGTTTGGAATAGGGTCCCTGGTTGAACCTTTGTTGGAAGTTGCTTGACAAGATTAGCCTGTTCTGGTAGTGAGGTAGAAGACTGCGCAAAAGGTTTTCCTACTTGACACTCGCTGCTAGAATGGGGACCTGCACACCACTCACAAACAATCCTGATTAGTAGAAAAAGCATTACTTGAGGTCAATTTGCCTACCTGAGTGGTCAAGGCAGCTACTTGCGCTGTTAATTGTGCAACAATATCGATCTCATAAACTGCAGCTTGTCTACGTGGTATGGCTCTATCTGATTGCCAGCTGTATGTGTTGGATGCCATCTCTTCAATCAGCTTATATACTTCATCCGGTGTCTTAGCCATCAGTGTTCCGCTAGATGCCGCATCTACCATGGACCTCAAATTTGCTCGCAAACCATTATAGAACGTTTGAATCTGAAGCCATAATGGTATCCCAAGGTGTAGACATCTCCTTAGAAGTTCTTTATACCGCTCCCAAGTCTCAAATAGTGATTCCCCGTCAAATTGTCCAAAGGATGTAATATCATTACGCAGTTTTGCTGTTCTTGCAGGAGGGAAGAATCGAGCCAGGAACTTTTGAGCAAGCTGGTCCGAAGTGGTTATCGAGCCTGGTGGTAGTGAATTCAACCAGCTTCTTGATTTATCTCTGAGTGAAAATGGGTGAAGCCCTAGGGTATCTGTAAACAAAATGATGTATTTCCTCCCTATTGTATTCTGGTTAAAATGTATCAAAGGCAACTGTTGTACAACCTCCTTTGTCTCAATGAAATATCATGTTTTGCTCAGTTATCGGAACGCTGTGGATGCCTATAAGTTCAAGTACATGGTGACAATCGGCCTATGCATATTTTCATAAGCATATTTATTTTCTTTCTTTAAAACATCTTTTTTAATACATAATCTATTTATAACATTCCGTCCTTTTTCTCCGAGTTTTGTGACACGCCTCCCTTTTTCTTAAGGCATTAATACCCTTACGATTGAGAAACCAAAAAGAGGGTATATCATGAGGTCTAAGGGAAAAGCCATGGGGACTTTCGAAGAGATCCAACAGCAGTCCGCCGAACAAGTACTGAAGGAGGAGATTCAATTGCTGAGGCAACAAAATGAAGGCTTAGCACAACAGATTCGCGAGCATCTAGCAATGCAGCAACCACCACCACTAGTGGCCATCCATTTGCGCAAGAATCTTGTATCAACCAAAGCTGCCTGAACATCAACACCGCAATCCCTACAGAGAGCGACGGGAGGTAGAAACACGAATAACGCCTACTGCCGCATTCGTAACGTCAGCCAATACGCCGGTCCACATTGTAACCACCCCTGTTGGTATCCCAGCACCCGAAAAACAAACAGTTGATCAGATGGACATACATCCTTTAAAGAACGCTAAAGGTGTTGGAATGACAGCCAAGGGGCTGAAGATCCAGCACAATTCTGCATAGTAACTGACTTGGAAATACCTAAAAACTTTAAAGTCCCGGACTTCGAAAAATACGATGGGACTACTGACCCTCATATGCATGTACAAATGTATTGTAGCAAGATGGGCGCATATTTGAAAAACGAGAAGATGATGATGTACTATTTTCAAGAAAGCTTGAAAGCGCCTACAATAAAGTGGTAGTTAAATCTTGATAAAAAGGAAATCCGTACATGGGGTGATTTGGCTAGATCCTTTCTCAAGCAATATAAGCACAATGCGGACTTCGTCCCCGACAAATCTTCTCTGAAGAAGCTGACGATGAGCAAGAACAAAGATTTTCGTTCATTTGTCTTGAAATGGAGGAACCAGGTAGCACAAATTGACCCACCTATGACCGAGAAAGAGTTGGTCGATTGCTTCATCGACATCGAGTGCTTGAACCAACAATACAAGCTTTCCTGCGCCAAAGCCATTGAATTTGCACATCTGGTGCGCATTGGCATAAGTGTGGAAGGGGCCTTTAAGTCAACTGATAGTGACAAGAGGGCAAGAAGAAGGATGAGGCGGTACATCAAATCACAACCGGGACAACACAGTTCGTGCATTCTCTGTACAAGACTACATACAGAGGCAATCAGCAAATCTGTTCCCCTCAAAACCCAATATATATACAATAATACCGTCAAGGGAAGCCTCGTAACCAGCCACCCCAACAGGGGCAAGCCACAAACCCCCAACCATACAGGAGCCAGCCACATCCAAATAAGCAATATTATGATCCTCTGCTAGTATCCCAAATTGAGGTCTTTAGACAGCTGGTCAAAGGACTTCTCGCTCCAATAACAATGGCTCCATAGAATCCCCCTTATCTTGCCTGGTACAAACACGACGCCCATTTTGAATACCACGATGGAGCTGCAGGTCACCCGATTGAAAATTGCTACACATTGAGGGCGAAGATATACGAGTTAGTGAATGCTGGGAAAATCAAGCTTAATCCGGTTGAGCAGGGCACTAGTTCGAACACAGCGACACAAGATCAAGAGACGTCGGGTATAAATATGATCGAGTTTGCAGAACTTACCGAGGAAGATAACAAAGAAATGGCAATAAATGGGCTGTTTAAATTAGAGATCGTTGAGTCAGGGGAAACGAGCAAAGAAATCGTAATACCATCAGAAGACAGTTTCCCTTTTATCATCAATGTACCAAAGGCAGACATCATATTCCCGGTGAATGCAAAACCATTCATTCAGGAAAGTCAGAAGGCAATAGCCTCCTAGGTCACTATCTCGAACATCACTAGGATTGGCGGGATAACTCGTTCTGGCAGATGCTTCAACCCTCCAGATGCCTCCAAGCAAAGAAAGGGGAAAGAGAAGATGGTAGAAGATATGGAGGAAGACAACCCATAAGGGGATTACCTAATAAAGGAACCCGTCTCCTATGAGGAAGTGGAACAATTTTTGAAGTACATCAAGAATAGTGAATACAATATCGTTGAGCAGCTCAGCAAGACGTCGGCAAAAAATATCTCTTTTGTCCCTTGTGCTACACTCAGATCAACACCGTCGAGCCCTTCTAAAAGTATTAAATGAGTCGGACATCTCACAAGACGCGTCCATCGAGCAAGTGGAAAGGCTAGTGGGTCTGATCCAAGCACCCAATTACTTGACTTTTTCGGACGACGAACTGGGACCGGAGGGTAGAGGCCATACCAAACCCCTTTATATCTCTGTCAGCTGCAGTGACTATCATGTCTCGAAGGTACTACTCGATAATGGCTTCCGTACAGTACTTCCAAATCCCTTTGATTTTCTCCAAAGTCGATCCTGCACACGTGCGGACGACGGATGTTATCACATGTGCATTCAACGGGACCAAGGTGTGAGCCATTGGAGAAGTGGAACTGCAGTCAAAATCGGACCCATTCTTTTTCAATATCGACTTCTGATCATTATACCAAGTCCTCCTATTTCCATGCTATTGGGAAGACCGTGGATTCATGCAAGCGGCGCACGTTCCTCTTCTTCCACCAAAAATAAATATGTGAAGGACAATTGTCTTATAGAGATATGTGCAAAACAAGAATACATCATCAAACAAGCTACTGGACTTTTCAGGTGTCCAAGTTATGGAGGAAATTAGAAGATGGTTATTCCTAGGGGTTTTGAAATTGTTGCAGTAACCCCCTGTGACTGAGGGATCTAAATAACACCCTCCTTAATTAATCCAAGCAAGTGAAGAAGCAGCTCGGCGACGTCCTCCAATCAAACTAGCCCAAAAGACTCAAAGGCGTATCGACGAAGCAATCCAGTTGTATATCCCGGAAGCACTGAGGGAACTTTTCGGCCTTGGTTTTTTAAGCCCAAACATGCAGACAGAGAAAGGGCCAAGGAGGAGAAAAGAGCACGCAAACGTGCTAGAATAACCGGAGAAGACTACAGGGAGCCATCGATGTACATTCCGCGACTGTTGCAAAATTTTCGTTCTGCCGGTCACATTCACAAGCCAGAACTGTCCTGCCAAGGACTCCTGTGCCAAAGACTGGAGGATATATACATAGCTGCTATCGAAGATGAAGACCTCTCCTATCTTATTAAAAAAATGGCATTGGGGGACAGCCCGAGAAACTACACAGTCACCCAGTCATATTCCCAACAAAGTAATGCCTTGGGATCATGTTCTTTTGTTAATGATTGTCGAACATGTTTTTCTTTTGTATTAAGTAAGTCAATTTTTATTTTTTGGGACATTGTTGTTTCTTTCTGTGGAACTGACATACTTCGTGTAAATTATTGACAACTTTTACGAATGATAATTGCCTTTTCTCTATGTTCCCTCTTGACCATCAATCCCGACTCCTTAATATGATTTTTCTTTTTTTTTTTTCTTTTTTTGTTTTTTTTTTTTTTTTTTTCCCTTTATTAGGGTAATCCACATAGTATGCCATCTGACACTGGCCAAAAAATGATTGTTATAAACGAATGATTGCTGAAACTGAACTTAACAATGAGTGAAATAGAAGAAGAAGAGGTGAAGCGAATATATAGCATCCACTGAAATCAAAGTTGAAACTATAAATCTAGGCACCGAAGAGGAGCCTCAGATGATCAAGATAGCAGCCAAAACAGATGAAGCAGAGAAACAGAAGTGGATACGATTTCTGCAAGGATATAAGTTAGTATCGCGGTGGTCATATCGAGATATGCCAGGGCTTGACCCAAACATTATTATGCATACTCTGCCCATAAGACCAGGATGTAGACCCATAAAACAGAAGTTGAGGAGAATGAAACCAGACCTAGCCGAAAAGGTGAAAGAGGAAATTGATAAACAGCTGGAGGCAGGATTTATCAACCTATGATATTCACTGAATGGCTGTCAACATTGTCATAGTCCCTAAAAAGGATGGCGCGTGCGATTCTATGTGGATTATAGGTTAAATCGCAAGTCCGCAGGATGACTTTCCGCTCCCGCTTTGATCTTCTAGTCGATCAGGCTGCCGATGCTATGCGCGTATCATTTCATGGATGGATACTTCGGGGTACAATCAGATCCTTATGATCCGATGATAAGGATAAACTGCATTTAAAAATACCCTTGGGGACTTTTGCTAACCCGGGTATGCTTTGGGTTTGAAAAAATGCCCCCCCCCCTGCAGGGGCACATATCAGAGGGCTATGGTGATTATATTTTCATGACATGATACATAATGAGCTAGAAGTATAATGTCCGATGTTTGTTGTGACAGTCCAAAAGGATGAAGATCCATTACGCGTCCTCAGAGGGTGATGAGAGGCTGAAGGAGGTGAATCTGAAATTAAACCCCAGCAAATGCATATTCGGGGTACTTCAGGAAAAGTATTAGGCTTCAGTGTGAGCCAAAAGGGGATCGAAATTGATCCGAATAAAACAAGGCGATCAGGAAATGCCTCTCCAAAAAAAATCAAAAAGAAAAATACGTGGCCTTCCTTGGGGCGATTGAACTATCTAAGTCGATTCATATCACAACTACTGCCCACATTTGTGAGGCCCGTCTTTAAACTCCTAAGGGAAGGATCGGGCCATGCAATGGACGACGGATTGCCAGAAGCTTTTGATAAAATCAAGGAATATTTGAAGAACCCGCAAGTTCTAATGCCACCGGTACTCAACAGGCCTCTGATATTATATGTGACCGTACAAGAAGGATCGATGGGTGCATTACTAGCGCAACATCATGATACTGGCAAGAAAGAGAGGGCTATATACTATCTCAGCAAAAAATTCAATGATTGTGAAATACGTTACTCCTCCATTGAAAAGACCTGTTGCGCTGTTGCCTAGGTAGCACAACGTCTCCGCCATTACTACAAAGCCACACTACATGGCTTATCTCCAAGATGGATCCTATTAAATATATCTTTGAGAAGCCAATATTTGTCTAGCCGCATTGCCAGATGGCAAGCCCTACTATCGCAATACGACATCATCTATGTAACCCAAAGGCATATAAAAGAAAGAGTGATAGCGACATGTTGGCAGACAAACCCTGGATGAATTGAACCGGCTAGTCCTGGATTCCCGCGACGAAGAATCTGCAATGCTTAAAGAAGAAGGAGATGAGGATACAGAAGATGGGAATGTGACTCTGAGATTTTTGATGGGGCCTCTATTCATCGGCAAAGGAATTGGGGCAGTTCTGATATCACCCGATGGAAAACACTACCCAATAGCAGCCAAATTGAGGTTCAAATGCACCAATAATATTGCCGAATACGAGGCTTGTGCAATGGGTGTTAAAATGGCGCTAGAGATTGAAATCTAGAGATTGCTCATATTGCGGGGATTCAGCCTCATCATTACACAATGCAAATGAGTGGAACACCCGAGAATACAAAACTGCCCCTTTATCATCGAATATCTCAGCTCTCTGATGGTGAAATTCGAAGAGTGCAATTTGAAAACATATTCTCGAGAAAAGAATCCATTGCTGAACTGGCATTGGCGACACTGGCCTCCATAATGACTAACTAACGATTGTGGGTCCGAGCACGTGAAGATACATTACCCAGGCTACCGCATATTGTGCGGTAGTGGAGAAGAAGCAGACGACAAACTTGGTACCACGACATATTGATGTACGTAAAAAACGCAAGAATAATCCCCACATGCCACATAAAAATGATAAGAGGACTATTCGTCGCTCTCTATAGGATTGTTTCTTAGTGGCAATATCCTATATAAGAGGTCATTCGACAGCATGCTAATGAAGTGCTTAACGAGAAAGAAGCCCCGGCAAAGTGATCGGAAATTCATGAAGGGAGCTGTGGGGCACATTCTAGCGGCCACAATATGGCGAAGAAGATACTTAGATTGGGATATTACTGGCTAAAAATGGAATCTGATTGTGTTGAATATGTCAGAAAATGCATAAATGTCAGAATGTATGTTAGATAGAATTCATCTTCCAGCCTATCAACTAATGTTTAGCACCCAGTCTGGCCATTCTCGATTTGGGGAATCGACATGAAGGCCCTATCTCTCGAAAGCCTCGAACGGTCACAAATTTATCCTGGTAGCCATTGATTACTTCACGAAGTGGATAGAAGCAGCTTCGTATGCTAACGTAACACAAAATATGGTGACAAGGTTCATGAAGTCCAATAATATGCTTGCGGTATGGCCTACCAGAAAGGATTATCACCGACAACGGGTCTAATCTCAACAATAAGATGGTGGATAAATTATGCAGCCAGTTAAAGATTAGCCACCACAACTCTGTGCCATACCGTTCTCAAATGAAAGGTGGGGCAACTCCATACTCCCTGGTTTATGGGACAGAGGCTGTAATACCAATAGAGGTCGAAATACCCTCTTTACGGGTGCTAATCGAGACAAAACAGACTGAAGAGGAGTGGATTAAATCTCGTTATGATCAATTGAATCCGATAGATGGAAAAAGAGTGGTTGCTCTATGTCACGGCCAAGCCTACCAGAGAAGGATCTCTCGAGCCTTCAACAAGAAGGTCAAAGATAGGAGGATTGAAGAAGGACACTTAGTGATCAAGCAGATTAATCCCGTGACCTCTGATGCTAGAGGAAAGTGGGCACCTAACTACGAGGGACCTTATGTGGTGAAACAAATGTTGACGGGTGGCGCTTTGATTCTATCAGAGATGGATGACCTGAATTGTTAGATCATTGTCAATTCTGATATCGTAAAAAGTCATCATGCATGAGTTGAGGATTTGTGCAGGACAACAATGATTGGTAAGATACTTTATATGATAGTTTTTCTTCGCACTTCAGTACTTCTTTATGCTAGTTGGTAGATAATATTACAAGTGGTGAATGATAAAAACATATCAGGCCCGCTAGACTTAACAAAGTTCTGAGGCAAAACTGGTTAGGCATTTTTCTAGATTTCTACCCTCATTGTTAAAGAGTTTTTAATCAATTATTGCATAAATACCACTCACAAAATATAACTTGCTCCAAGACCTACCTCCTCCAAGAAATATGCCAATATAGCTATAGCTCCACAAAATCTCTAAAATAGGGTAATTTTTATTTTATCTGAGAAAGTTTGTCCTTAACCCTTACATAATACGATGTTACGAGAGAACAATGCTCGAAATGGCATATTTGAAAATGACGCGATATAAAGGGAGTCAATGGACTCAGACCATCGTACAGTTTGAAATACATATAGTGTAAAACAAAACTGGGGCAGATGTCGAACATTCATGCAAACCTAAAGGGAGCAGGACAGAAGTTGGCAGAACGCAAAACCAAGGAGTGACAAAATTTCTTTCTAAATCCAAACTGGGGCAATTCAACCTCCGTAGGGAAGGTGCAGGATATAATTGTAACATGAGAAGGGAAAACATGACTTAAGACGGCACGCGAATAAGCGTGGTGATGGCTTCCTTGATGACCTCATACTCCGAAACTCATAGAAAAAGGACGAGACTTTTTCAAATATAAACATAACATCCTTTTAAAAATTTCAAAGACACGTTTTCACCTTGGCAAAATCAAAAGTTTCCCTTTGGGTAAAGATGATCAGTACTTATCACAATTCAGTGCCTCATACACGCATACATCACTTGATAACTAGTCATGCACTCAATCAAGCATGGTCTGTAGGACCGTCGCCTTGTAATCTTTAAAGGTACGGTCCACGGAGCCCATACCTTCTTAGGATGTCGCAAAGCAAGGCCTATGCAGCCACTGCTTCATAACCTCCAGGGTCGGGACCACTACTCCTTGGCATAATCAAACACGACCCACAACGGCCATTGCTTTATAACCCAAAGGTATGATCCACGGTGTTCATGACCTTATCTCATTCATTGCCTATAACCTCGGGTCATGATCCACGGTGTTCATGACTTTACCTCATACGTCAAGGCAGGGTCCACGGCGACACTTGCTTCATAACTCAAACCCACGATATTTATGACTTCTCCTCGTATATCAAAGCCTGGTCCACGGCGACCATTGTTTCATATTTCCAATGACATAATTCTCGACATTCATAACCTCAAATCACCTTTTAGCATAGTCCATAGGGGTAACACTTTATAACCTTTACCGCTGCCTTTTCATGATATACCAGGGCATGGTCCATGGGGCCATTGCCTTATAACCCTTAAGGTATGCTCTATGGGACCTCTGCCTTTTCATAATTTATTAGAGTATGGTCCATGAATCCATTGCTTTATAACTCAAGGATTGATCCAAGGGGTCACAGTTTTTTTTTTTTTTTTTTTTTTTTTTTTTTTTGCCCACGGGCGCCAAGACTGGACGCGTTTATCGCACCTCAACTCACCGGAGAAAATATGGTATCTCTTATATCTTTGCCTAATCCTTTTCCAAATGATTAGATAAAGAGGGGCAACTGTCGACACCCCATTTTGTCCGGCCGTCTATTACAATAACAAATTCTCACGCCCACATATCATATACATACATGCCTGCCTGCATACTCATTACGATAACCACCAAATATACGCACATATACCTATGCATATATTTATATAAATACATATCCCATCCATATATATATATATATATACATACACACACACATAAATATTATATATGTATGTATGGGCATATATTTACTCATAACCATCAACAGGTGCACGTATACACACACATATGAGTAAATATATGCCCATACATACATATATAATATTTATGTGTGGTGTATATATATATATATATATATATATATATATATATCTTCATGCACGAACTACTGGAATATACCAAACATGACCCACACAGCGTAATTTGACTTAGCTGGCTAATTGGGCCAGATTCCTCCCAATTAGGCCCAATCAAACCCAATCAGTCCGGATAAACCTAATCAGGCCAGATTTGCCCGATTAAGCCCAGTTGACCTAGTTTGATCCGATTGGGCCAATTTCGCACGATAGGCCCAATTTCGTCCGATTTGGTTCGATTCAGCCCGATAAAACTCAGATTGGCCTACTTTGACCAGATAAAACTCAACTGACCTATTCAGGTCATATTGAGCCCTATTAAGGCATAGTTGGCCTGATTAAACTTTTTTGAGCACAATTGACCTAAATCAGACCCAGTCAAGTAAAATTAAGCCCTTTTGACCCGATCAAGCCTGGTTGGTCTATTATTATTTTATTAAACCCATTTGAGCCCGGTTAGACTCATTTCATGGTTCGCATGCATGCAACAGCACATGCGCACGTAACGACTCGCATGTGTGCATATGTACTAAATAGCCCTCGAAACACATATGGACATGCATGCATGCACACACGTGTATACATACGCACCCATGGACACAAAAATTTATTAATAACACCCATATAAACACACATCCAAGGGTGTACATATATATATATATATATATATATATATATTATATATATATTATATACATACACATGTGTCCTTATACATATATACATATATAATACATATATATGCATAAAAAAATAATAATATAATAATACGGATCGCGGGCACAGCAGCCGCCACCCCCCCCCCCCCCCCAAAACCCTAGGCCTCCACCGAACTTACCCTTCCCCCATCAAATTCCCAAAATGCCCTCACCTCCACCACCTCTCAAATTCTATAAATAACCCCCCCTAAACCCTTTCAAAACGGGAGAAGACAATTCAAAGAGAGAGAGAGGAGAGAGAGTTCTGGAGAAAACTCCAGAGATAGAGAGAGAGAGGAGAGAGAGAGAGAGAGCTTGAGTTGATAAAAGAGATAGGGTGAAATAGAGCGACGGGAGCTCGGCTGTCTCTACTACCAGCCTCTCTGAGCTCTGCGGGAGCCGTGACGACGACCCAAAGACGCTGAGGACGCGCCGTCGCCGCAACTCCGACTCTCAGCCGAAACTTGGACCTTAAGGTATAACCGTGTAAACCTTATCGTACTCTTCTATTAGCGTATTTCATACTCATACGGCGGTGCATTCGCGCGCGTACCTTGGCAACGGAAACGGCGGCGTCAAGCCGGCGGACGGCGGTGCAGTCGCACCCGTACGCGCGCGACTGCGAATCGTCGCGAGGAAGACGATCGAACTAATTTCCGATCGTCAGTCCGACGCCCACAGGCAGAAATTTCAGGGTGCTCGCACTCGTAGTTTTTTTTTCTTTTTTTATTTATTTTATTTTATTTTTTATTTTCTTTCTTTCTTGTTTTTTTTTATTTTCGTTTTATTTTTATTTTTATTTATTTTTTCTTCCTTCTTTCTTTCTTTGTCATTATTGTCTTTGTTATAGTTATTGTTATAATATGTGCATGCTAATTATATACATAGATATATATATATATTATATATATATAATATATATATATATATATATATATTATATGTGTGTGTGTGTGTGTGTGTGTGTGTGTGTATGATTGTTATAATACAAATATGTGTTGTTATGTTTTTTTATTCTCTTGCCTTGGTTCTACTTTCCTTCTTCCATTTTTTCTTTTTTTTATCTTTGTTTTATTGTTGTTTATTTATTTATTTATTTAATGTTGTTATCATGTATTACATATGGGTATTATTGTTATAATATATATAAATATATACATACACATATGCACTTATGATATATATATATATATATATATATATATATATATATATATATATATATATATATATGTATATACATATATGTGTATTGTCATATCATCTTTACTATTTAGTTGTGGTTTTATATCTTTCTTTTCTTTTCTTTTCTTTTTTTATTCTTTTTTTTTTATCTTAGTTTTCTTTTTTTTATATATATTTCATATTTGTATATATATTTCATATTTTTATAGTGTATATGTATATGTATAGATATATGGTATATATATGCTATTATTATAATATACGTATATATGTATATGTGCATGATATACATTATATGTGTATTGTATATAGATAGGCATTGTATATATTTACATATCATCCATTATAGTACATATATGCATGGTATATATATATATATATATATATATATATATATATATATATATATATATATATATATATATATATATATATATATGGTATAAATATATATGTGCATGCGTGTATGGCACATGTATATATATATGCCTGATATATGTATGTGATATATGTATTTATATTGTCATAGTATGTGACGCCCCGTTTCCGGGAGTCAGAATTTAGGTGGAAAATATAAAAGATATGGGTTGTTATGAGCTAGTACTTCCGAAATACAATACATTAATTACAAACTATTTTAAATACACAGCGGAAACTATAAATACAATTTACATTTTCTTTAATCCCCAACTAACTTCTGAAACCCGAGTCGCGCTTTACGATCGTCGTCGGTCCTCGCAACAACTGGGGGGAAAGTAGTACCGTGAGTATATAAAAATATACTCAGTTGAAATGACCCACCCCGGCTACCCCGCAAGGCAACGGCCAGGGCTGCAGTCACACACCAAACAACAACACAAAAACAAGCACTCAGATGCATAAGTTACGTGCTAACATTCCCCAAGGCATTACACTTTTCATACTTGTCAAAAACCGAATAAACCAACGAGAACATAAACATAACCAAACAAGGCATGTTCGCATAAAAGTAGCAAGCTTACAACTATAAGCTATCGCTACTATATAACAAACAAGTCATCAATAACCAAGAAGCATGCTTGGCATATAATAAACATCAACAACATCATCAATATAAGGTAATCGGAATTCACCCAACCCAATCCGGTTATGTTGTTATCTTTCTTTAAGTCAGCGTGGACTAAACTACCAACCAGTTAGTCCTCTCATGTTTTATAACGCAACACAACCTTTTTGGTACACGCAGCACCAAGGATCTGGGTCAGACCACGGTTGCACGTCGCGTCCCCCAGTACCCTACAGAGAGCGGCACGATCCCTTTTTGGCCTTAAGGAGAGTTACTGATCTACCGGCCTTTCCGAATTGCCGATTTAAGCCTCCCTGGGTCTTCGTAGCCGCCACCCTGGCCTCGGGCTGGCCTTAACTACGTCCGCCGGTCTCTCGTCTCTCGACAACAAAATTATGACTCTGCCTTCCCACAATCGTTCCCATTCGATCCCGGTCGATATCTCTCGACTCACGGAGAGCGAACCTAGGCGATGCAGTCCAACGAAAAGCCCACAACAAAATATGGGACTCCGGCGCCCACATCGTCCCATTTCGATCCCGGTCGATATCCTCTCGACTCACGGGAGAGCGAACCTACGCGATGCAGTCCAACGAAAGAGTCGCACCACAAATATTTTCACTTTTCAAAATCTATTATCGCTCACGTTGTCAAATGTCCACAATCACAACAAATACTCACATTGGGCACACCAATCGCATAAGTACAAGTGATAGACATACAACGGTTTCCATGCTAATAACATATAACCAAATCCTGATATCACATAAATGAGAAGAGAGTATTTCCGAAACATGCCAAAACCAAATAACATCATCACATAGATCTTATTAGCGCTCACGTTGTCGATGTCCACAATCACAAATCCAGTGAAAGACATACAATGGTTTCCACGCTAAAACACAATAGGCATCACGTCAAACTGGCATGTTTTTTTTATTCATATATAAACATCATGCTAATCATCTAAGCATGCTCACAAATCATATATCCCATAATACAGGGTCAACCAACCCACATGAATTTCACAACATAGTACATGCTAGGAATTGCATAATCATCACAATCCACATTCTTTACATCACAAGCATTCAAATAACCGAAAAGTAAAACCCTCTCACGGGTACATACCAAAACATCAAAACAAGATCAAGTGCGCACCCTTTTACTTGTTCAACTCACGCCTATCCCTGGTCGGCAACTCCGAACAACACGAGAAGGTGAAAGAACACACGAGGGAAACAACGCACATCACAAAAGTCCGCTCTACTAATGGTATTGCTAGAGCAATCGGCTCGCATACCGTCTAAGTAGGTTAATCACGCGGACTACAAGTCAAAGGCCACATCGCACCTCTATCACAATACAACGGCGCAGGCGGCGCACATACAACGATACAAAGGCAAAGATACTACAACAGGTATAACTAAAGCGCAGGCGGCGCTCAAAGTCACCAAGTCAGTCCAACACATTCTACATGTCACAAAGTAAACTTTACTACGTAAATGTAAACATGGCAGTCATGCCCAACTACTCAGTCAAACCAAAGGAAAGTCGGTATGTCAATAACATAATAAACCTAACATATATGTCAAGCCGACAAGCTAATAAGTGCCACATCTACCTAGATGTCCGACAAGTCATAATAAAGCCGAATGTCACTACTACTAAGTAATGGTTCAACCACAAGCTAAGGTACTCGTCCGAACAAGTTATCACAACCAAATATCAAATCTACCAAAGCATTGGTTCAACCACATACTAAGTACCCGCACAAAATAGGTTAACACATCGACTCGTGCTAACATACACACAATGTATATCATTACAACATAATAAAATCAACATACAAGTGAGACCGCGGGTTCACTCACCTACGTCCCGGTCTTACCAAATCGAGACCCGGCACACGGCGTGAATCCCTGCAGCTCATCTGAGAACAACCACACCAACGCGTTCACAGCGATAAGACGAAGCGACGAAGAAGCTGAGATCGCCGGAGACGGTCGGCGGCGACTCCAGAAGCGGCGGCGGCAGTCGGAGCAAACGGACGTCGGAGGAGGCGATGACACCACCGGAGACGACGGCCGGAGCAGTAGCGGCGACGTGCGGCGGCGCGGCTGAACACGAGCAGAGAGGACAGAGATGAAGATCCGGCGTGACGGCGTCCAATCGGAGGCGGAGAGGTTAGCGGTGACCCAGCAACGGAGAGAGGTCCGACGAAGGTCGGCGAAGGGTCGGCAGGACCACCAGAATCGACGGGGCCGGAGATCTAGGGTTCCGCGGCCGAGCACAGGAGGACGACGCGTAAATCGAGGCGCGCGCGAGAATAGGTGATCAAACCAGAGGAGGGTGGGGGTAAGGTGATGCGCGGCAACGCGCCGACGGCGGACGGACGGCGGCGGGATCGCGGGCGCGCGCGATCGCGAGAGATCGTGGGAGACGAGAGGAATCGGTGAGAGCGAGAGGGTGAGCGCAGGCGAGAGGATGAGAGGGGGATGCGGGTACGGGCGACCTGGCGAGCCAAATGGCTCGCCCCTGGCCTGTTGGGCTCGGCTGGGCCGAGCCACTTGGCTCGGTCGGCCGGGTCCAAACCCAAACGGGCCCAAATTAAGCTCAAAACACACCAAATCAATCCAAACAAGCCCAAATCAATTCCAATACAACAAAAGCAACAAAAAACCAATAAATCTCCCAGATAAACTCAAAACAAAACGAAATCAAACTCCGAATAAATCCGATTCAAAAACAAATATTAATTCACGAAAAGCCGAAACCTTACATAGTATATATATGGCGTATACGTACTCACGATTTCCTTTTTCCTTTTTATTTGATTTTATTTTTATTTTATTTTATTTTTTATTTTTTTATTTTATTTTTATTTTTTATTTTTTATTTTTCTTATTTATTCATCTTTATTTCATTCTTTTAAGTAGTTTTATTTATTTTTATTTTTATTTTATTTTTATTTTATTATTTATTTATTTATTTATTTATTTATTTATTTATTTATTTTCTCCTTGTGATAAGTATAATTTTTATACCAAATTTAGTATAGATTATATATTAAATATGTGGTTTCTAATTCTATTTCAGGTTGAAAAATAAATACTTCGTGGAGATTTGATTGACAAGCAAAAGCAAATGAAATTGACGGCTAGATGAAGAAGAAGAAAAAAACAATCAATGGCTAGCATTAGAGGAGCTATATATTGATCTGTTGCTGTAGACTCGGCTGAAATTGAAGACCATATAAACCCAAAACAGCAAACACCCAAGCATCTAGGCCTAATACGAGTAATTAAAACGGACGGCGAAGATTGAATTCAACCCCAAAATAATAGACGCCGACTTAGCCAAGGGGGGAATATATATATTCATTGTTTTGCGGGCGCAGGGAGGAGGAATTTTCTTTTGGAGTTTGCGGCTAGGGTAGAGATGGTGGAAGGTCGGAGACTACAAAGGAGAGAAACCACGCAGCAAGCATCGGATATCTCTACGGTTTTCTAGATTTTATGATAGATAATTTTTATCTTGTCATGAACTAATCTATTCATTGGGATTTTGATTAAACCTTATGCATATTTTGATCTTTGTTACTTAATAATGTTTATTTGTTTATGTGAAATTGTGCTGCTTGCATAAGATTGCATATCTAGATTTTTAATGATGCAACAGCGGAGTTAAAATTTATTATGCTAATAGGATGAGTAATATGTGTATAAACAGATATGTGGATGACATATTCGGATTCCAGAAGATTCGTTGTATTTCATGTATTTATTAGCAATTATCTTCATAAAGACATTTAGGAGAAATTGTTAATAGTTAGTTAACTACAATTCGACAGAGGCGTAGTTATAATTGTAACTCGATTAACTTATTCATGGAGATATCTAGGATAATTAATTGAGTCTAGTTTTTAATTTGCGACTCGATAGGGAAGTAGATTAATAGTTAGGAATTGCAACGCGACGGCGGAGTAATTCACAATTGAATCTCCACAATTCCGATAAATAAATAATTATTCTGTTATTAATGACATTGAGATGATAATTATGCATAATGGTGAAATCAATTACCAAGCCTTTGCAAATTTGATCCAAACTACGTTCTCCGATATTTTTCTAGTTGTTAAAAGTATTTAAAATTTGAATTGTCAAACAAATTCGATCGCTTAAATAATTGTAAGGTTATCCCAAATTCGGTACTTAGCACTTCAATCCTCGAGGGAACGATATTTTTCTCACTTTTATTACTTGTTCGACTCGTATACTTGCGGTACGTTTTACACGCATCAAGTTTTTGGCGCCGTTGCCGGGGATTGTAACGTCGTTAATATCGAGTTTATCTAATCTTATAGTTAGTTTAAGCATTTTGTTTTACATTTTTTTTATTTTCTGTTTTCCTTATTTATTTCTGTTCTCTGTTTTTATTTTTCTTCTTTACTGTTTTTGTAAAAAAAAATTTCTTTTTCTGTTTCATTTTAATTTCTGTCTCGATTTTCTGTTATTATTAATTTCTGGTTTTGCATTTTTTTTTCTGTTTTTATTTTTTTCTCTCTGGTTTAATTATTTTGTTTCTGTTTTTAATTTTTTTTAATTTAATTTCTGTAATTTTTTTTCTCTGTTTTTAATTTTATTATTTACTTAATTTGTTTATGATATTGAATCGTTCGAAAATTGTAGGCGAACTTTTGTTGGATCCTGAAATTGATAGAACTTTTTACAGGTTATTGAGAGAGAATAGACGCACCCAGAAAACAGATACTAGAATCATGGCTGAGGAGAACGAAAATGTGATCAATGAACGAGCTTTGAGAGATTATGTTGCGCCTAGTATTGGGGGTATCGCTTCAGGAATCAGGCAACCTGCTATTCAAGTTAACAACTTTGAAATTAAGCCTGCATTGATTCAAATGGTGCAGTCAAACCAGTATGGAGGCTCACCAATGGAAGATCCCAATGACCACATTACCAACTTTTTACAGATATGTGAAACATTCAAGAATAATTGCAACATATGGCGCGAGGGATGCTCGGATAGATTTCAGCTCCTCGGTTATGTAGGCGGGAAACCCTGGATGTAAGGTGCTCACGAGGTCCTGGATCCTCTTGCTAGCTTTTTCAACTGTGTCAAGCAGCTCGATGCCTTCTGTCTTTATGTATTCGATGCAATCACTTGCTTGGTTGTACTTCATAGTTTGTTCTTCTAGTTGCTGCATGGCCCATTGGATCGATTCCTCACATCTCGAATGCCTCTCGCGGAGGTGTTCATATCTTTGATATAGTTCATGGAGCCTTTCTCTATCTTTCATTTGAATTGATCAATACTCCTGTCTGATCTGGGCTAATTCATCTTCTATCCTTCTCATGCCCCTTTCTCTGTTCTCTACTTTTGACCAGAGTACTTGTATTTCCTCACGTGTAGCTTCTGCCTCCATTTGATATTGTGCTAGCAGTGCCTCGTTTTCTTGCAGTCTCGATTTACAAATGGTGAGTTCTTGTTCGGCTTTCTTGCGTTCAATCCGTTCTTCCCCTTCGTATGTCTTGCTTCTTTTTCTCAGTCTCACATTTTCAGATTCTTTCAACTGTTGTTCTTGCTTCGGTTTTGTTATTTTCTGATGTCAACCTTTCGATTTCTGCCTGTAAATAATAGACTTCGGGTTGTTTTGCTCTTAATCCTTGGTTTTCTTCCTGGAGTTTGTTGATGAGTTTCTCTTTTTCGATAAGATATTTTCATCAACATAATCCTGAACTGTCCTTCTCTGTCTTCGAAGTCGCGGCGTGCCGTTAGCAAGTATGGATACTGTAACATTATTCCTCCACTCGAGATAATCTTCAGTTGGAATGAGTTGATCTGAATGTTTGCCTCATGATACCTTCGTTCTGTCCAACTGTTTCTCATCTCTTTTATCATGTCCCACCTGTGATCATTTTCTCTGCTCCATAAGTCGTATTCACATTCCGCCATCCCTGCAAGTTTGCATTTGATCTGCCGATATTTGTTTTGTCGTAAGAACATCATCGGAGCATAGGCTATACACGTCCACGGCCCGATAAGTGGCACCCACCCTTTATCTTTGCAAGAGACAAGGAGTTTGTCATTAGTATTGGTGTAACAGGTGAACCACTTTATCTCTGGTACTTGTTGGAAGTAGGACTTCCATTCTTCAATATCCCGTGTTTGCTTTTCTACTTCCTTTGCGACGTAAGCTGGGCTGACTTGTATATATACTGGTATACTGACAAAAGGTTTCATGAAATGCAAGTAAATCCATGCCTGAAACAGTTGTAGGCAAGCAGTGAATGTACCTTCCCTCTTCGAGTTAATCTGCTGAATGTAGCTATAGTTTCTGCTAGTATTGAATATACCGGGTTGATCTTCTGATTCCATATGTTGAATACGAGATTGAACAGATGGCCATCTATTATAATAGTTGCAGCTGGGAACAATACCAGGTCATATGCTGCAAGTACAAAGTCTTCAATTTAAAGTCTCTTTCACCATATTTCGATATAAGCTTCGCCACGCAGTTTCTCGAGCGTTCGAACAGTTATTCCAATTCCTTTAGAGATATAGGGCTGTAAAGTCAGGCATTTCCACCCCAAAGAAACGGCTTAGCTGTCTTGTCTGATTTACGTTATCAAAAGGGCCGTAACATTTTTGAGCTGCTGTAAGACTACCTTGGAGCATTGCACCATATTCTTCTGCCAGAGGGCAAAAATCTTCATCATTTATTACAAAACATCGTCTGTCATTGTCCCAGAACCATGCTATGCCCTTGATTATATTCCAGTTGATTGGTATTTCTATAAGTTGTGCTATTCTTCCAAAGGTCCGTCTGTATGCCGCTTGATCTGCATAATTCAAACTATTACACTGTCTCAACAAAAATTCTCTGTTTGGCTCAGTATGTTGGATGTGCATGGTGCGCAACTGTTCACTTTCCATGGTGACCCTTGACCTGCGCAAGGTTTGAAAGAATGAATGCAAAAGCTTAAAATAAGGAAAGAAATGAAATGAAATATTTTCAAATAGATAGAAGAGTTTGTTTCTATGCCCCGACTCATTATGCGGGTGGGCTGTATATGGGTACTTACGATGGCTGGGCTTACGGACTACCTATGCACATTGTGCATAGGCTCCGGCTATCCCAGTGGCTTACCTAATAGCCTGTCAATGCTGGGGTCCCTACCAACGACCAATATACATAGTACATCAGCTTGGCGTACTACCCAGGTAACATCTTGGCTGGGGTATAGGGGCCAGGCATTACGGACTACCTACGTACATTGCACGCAAGCTCCGATTGTCCTAGTAAATGGGATGGGCATATACCCTGGGTAAAAAATGAAATACGTGATATGTAGTATGTACATTGTTCATCAAATATATAAAAAAGAATAAAGCACTCTAAATAATAAAGTAAAATATATATGCTCGTAATATGTGGAGATATAAACCCAATACTATTTTGATCAACTAAGAAGAGCCTGACGAGTCTCCAGCGGAGTCGCCATCTGTTGACGACCTTCCTACGGGGAGGGAAAGGGTTGGAGTCGCCACCTAGATATTTTACGGAAATCCAGGAAAGCAGAATAAGGCAGATAAGAGACTCGTTAGGCTTGTTCGTCGTCTACGTGTGGGGAAGATGGAACATGTGACGGCCCGTGTCCCGGGACCGCCCCTCAGAGAGGGTACTCTATCAGTGATCAGAATAATTTTGGGTTTACATTTATCACATATTTATTATTATTATATATGCATATTTAATCGTTTACCTAATATAAAGGAGAGAGATCGGTATCCACCTTACTCTCTAAATCATATTAGGTAGACACATCCAAATATAGAATATATATCTGTCGGGATAATATCCATCATCCCGTTTCTATATATCCTTTATTTGAATAGAATTTGATTTTTATAAATATGCCTAATCGTATTAGGGGAGTAATATCCATCACTCTCTATTACGATTATTCACATTTATTTACCCTAGTTACTTAGATTAGAATCCATCCGGTTTCTAACCTTCGTATCTAGAGAAAATCAAATCTCTACTACTAATATTCATATATTTAATATGTATTTACAGTATCACGATATTTACATATATGTTATATACATACAAAAATATATACACAGCTACAAATGAAATAAGTAAAACGAATTAATATTATTTTATTTCATGGGGACTCAGCGCCGTGTCGTTTCCTCTTCATTGCCCCATTATCAAGGTAGAAATATCCATCTCAACCCTGATAATAAAATATATATTCGTGCGTTAGTTATTAATAGGGAAGAAATATCCATCACTTTCCCGTATTTTGATTATTTGAGTTACTCATTTTATTCATACAATAGTTGTGGCGCCCCAGGGCCGGGGGCCGGAAAATTTTAAACAATAAAACAGATGTTATGAGCTAGTACTTTCAATTCACAATAAAACATTAACCAAAGTTAATTAAAATACAGCGGAAAAGATTAAATTTTACATTTTGATCCCACTACAATCGTCAGCACCCCAAGCTCGCTCTACGATCGCCAGCGGACTTCGCAAAGACTTGAGGGTAAAAGTAGCAACATGAGTATATTAAAAAACTCAGTGAGTGGGACCTTTCCTCAGCAAGGTTCCTTCTTCGTCAACTGCTAAGCACCGGTCAAAACACCCAACATGCATCACATTCAGCAAGCATTAGGAGCTTAATGGCAACAGATGCACAAATAAAAATCCGCATGCCAGCATATACAGTATGCAAACATACATGCATACCAATACATAACTCGCATTCTAAGCACTCCCGCATGATACATCAGTCACGCCATGCCCAACAACGAGTAACCACCCAATAACATAAGGGTAAAAGTAAAAAAACCATCGTCAGCTTAAAACAAAGCTTAACGAACAAGAAACTATCTCGCACTGCACCGCAAGATAAAACAACTAAAAACCATGCCAAAAAGGCATAAGCCATCCAAGGCACAACACCATAAAGACATAAGCTAATAAACAGATCCAAAGCTACCATGGTCAATATGTCAAGTCCGCACCCAACCCAAATCAATTATGCCATGATATCTTGAATTATGTTAGGGTGAAAATCATAAGGCCCAAACCAGTTAGTCCTCTCATGTTTAGTTTAGGTACTTTGATTGACCCACGGCACAAGGTTTGGCTACCCGCTTCTAGTGCCCACATCTGAAGGCACCAAAAACCTATGGTAGGGCGACCTCTCACTAGTATTCATGGAGATATTTAACTCAAGTAGCGATGCCACCCTCCGGAAGGACAACTCTGAGCCTCGACACGCAGGAACCACCCCTGGCCGAAAGGATGAATTCACCCTACGCCTACCGAACCTCAATAGAGACATCATTCATTAAAGATAAACACTCCGTTGTTAAACCGCTCATCATACCGCCACCCTACTCGGTAAATCACACGACCTCCGGGTACTAACGAGCTCACAACTAAACCGCGCTAATCTTAACCCTCCCCTACCTGGAGAACTTTAGAGCAAGTTTCGCTCACCTACTCAATCAGGTAGACTAGGGTCCTGTCAGGGCACACAAGCGTATGTCACAATTCTGGTTTACTAAAGCGCCCTAGAGCAAGTCTCTCACGGCACTTATCCTAGTTAAAAAAACCACATAGTATCCGCTATGTCAAACATAAATAACCTTCGTCTACCAACATGTATTATAAACATACATTAAGTAGAACGAATAAATCAAGCATGTTACACAAGTGAACTACATTCTACTAAAGTGTTTACCAAGTCAACACACTCAAACACTATCCATAGTAGAAATACATCACATCCACATGCTAATCCACATAAACCATGCTTTTAAACAATGTAACGGCATACAAAAATGTAATCCATGAGCATCACAAATCCATGTTAAAACCCTAACATTGATTATCTATTTACAACATGCCACAACCACATTACAAGCATGTCAACACATGTAAAGCATAAATTCAATGCTAACACATACAGAGCGAACACCGCTCGCATATCCACAGGTTAGTCTATCACGAGTATAACCAGGGAACCCATCCACATACTCACCTAGATAAAACTAACATGCGCACATCCCAACCCGTTCTACACTTAGGGTAAAAAACAATCACACGTTTACCTACCCACCAGAACACGGGATATATAAGCCTAATCATGGCCATACCACATTACCCCTACTATATATAGTACTGTAGAGTAATCTATCCAAGTGTTATCGCCTAACACTTATCGTGACATCTTACCACATTGCATATCCAAAGTAATCAAAACTCAAATACATCGCAAGGCAATCAAAAACATTAAGCATGTTATCATTAGAAGCACTCCTACCAATGATATCGACCGGGTTACAAACCACGATAATCATCCATGCAGGAAACACATTCATAACATGCACCCATGCACCATGACTCTAAGTCACAAATACCGACACTCCTATTATATGCATTACTTGAACACCATCGCATACATGTCCAGGCAATGTCAACGTTATGTACAACATAGCATTCACAACCCCGTCAAGAGCGTAATCTAGCATAAAGTCCCTAGTGCTCAACCCGACGGTAAACACATACCTAGTATGCTAATCGAACCACATGGAATATACCGAGACATCCAATCAAGATTTACAAGCACACATATAATACCACATGTCTTACCCAACATGTCCCATATGATTCCCGCTTGTAGATCTTAGAAATAACCGTCCCAACCTCCATGCAAATAAGAACAAGCATACTAATACAAACGGTAGGACTCGTTCACGAACCGACTATATAGGCTAGTCACGTGTATGACACAGGTCTAGTGTATTAACACCTCTACTGCAGTATAACCAACGCAGGTGGCGCACACACATCGATGGAGCGGCTGAGGTTGCCGGAGGCGGCCGGACGGCGGCGGCGAACGGCGAGACAGCAGTCGAAGGAGGCAGCGGCGATCAGCACCTCTGACACGTCGGGGAGGCGGCGGCGACCGAAGCGACGGCGGCGCGGAGCAGCCCGCGACCGAAAGGGAGAGAGATGAGCACCACGCCCTGGAAACACCTCGAATCGACAGCAACGGCGCCTAAGATGACTCTGGCAGCGGCGGCGAGTCGCGGCGGACGGCGGCGAGCAACGTCGACGGCAAAAATAGCGGCGGCCAGATCTAAGGGTTCCGCGATCGAGGATCGCAAAATTCGAGCGCGCGAGAGGGACGACGAGTAGCCGAGGAGGAGAAGAAACGACGGCGGCAGCGCACGTACGCCTGCGAGATGGTCGCGGCGATCGGCGAGCGGCAGCGTTGGGCACGGAGATGAGATCGTGAGGGAGAGGGCGTCGCGAGAGGGGGAGAGGAAGACGCGCGCGGGCGCCTGGGCTCGGGCGCGTCGGGCTCGAGCTCAACCGCTGGTCCATGCGTCCGACCCAGCATGGGCTCGGCCAGGCCGAGCCATCTTGGCTCGGTCCGCCGTGTCCAGCCCAATTTGTGCCCAATCCGGCCCAAAACGCTTGATTTCGATCCAAATCAAATCCCGAATCAAATCATAAACAAATCAAGCAACCAAAAATCAATCAAAACCCTCGATCGTCTAAAATCACCCCGATAATACAAAACCGAAAATCGAAACCTTACAATAGTATTCGTGTCGTATTTTATAATATTTATACGAGAGTGGGGAGTCAGCAATATCCATCGCGTATCCCCTAATTCTTTTTTATTGTTAAGTTCCAATTTCGGGGAAATATCCGTCTCCCCGAAATTTCAATTTGATTAGTCGTCGAAGTTTTTGATTTTGGGGCTATATGTATGTATAGGTATATATATCAACAATAATAAATAAATAAATAACAAAATTATAATAAAAAGGACAAGGAGAAAATAAATAAATAAATAAATAAAATAAAAATAAAATAAAAGTAAAAATAAAAATAAAATTAATAAATAAATAAAACTACTTAAAATAATGAAATAAAGATGAATAAATAAGAAAAAATAAAAATAAAAATAAAAATAAAAATAAAAAAATAAAAATCAAATAAAAATGAAAAGGGAAATCGTGAGTATGTATACGCCATATATATACTATGACAATATAAATACATACATACATATATCAGGCATATATATATACATGTGCCATACACGCATGCACATATATATTTATACCATACATATATTAATACATATATATTGATATATATATATAGTCACGACCCGCGAGCCGGGGGCCGCGACGGAGGGAAATAATTTTTTTCGCAAAGGAATAAAATCCGAAATAAATAGTTTTGCGGAAGCTTAAACCAACATGGAGTTCATTTCAAATCTCTAAGCTCAAACAAGAAGGCCGCCAAAACCTGGACATTCAGTCCGAGACGAGAACCCGCGGGGGAGGCGGTTCGGTTTCAGACCAAGCTCAGTTTGCATAGGATACTAAGGTATCAATCTCCCCAGATGACGCCAGAGGATCCTAAGCAATCTAAGGCCCAAATTCTTTTAAAAACTTAACGAAAATGCACTTAAAACTATGTTTTCGAAATACCGGCTCGACCTGTATTTTTCCAAAAGTTTTGGGATTGTCAAACCTTTAGTTAGTAATTATATGAACCCCTCAAAGCATCGAAATCAAATTCGGAAGCCGAATACGAAAATTTTGAAGATGAATTACAGAGCTATTTTTCGGTCGACCGAAATGATTTATCGGTCGACCAGAAACGTAGAATAGAACAACTCCAGGTTTCGGTCGACCGATCTAAAATTTCGGTCGACCGATACCTGCAGTTTCTGCATGAACAGATTTGCAGCAACAATTTACTCAACACCCCATTTTCTTAAATATTTTTCTAAATCATTCGAACACCATAAACTCATTCACATATGACCAAAATACACATGCAGGTATCGAATTTTGACCAAAAGCACGCTCAATCACCATTAAACAAAACACTTTTCGAAACGTCAAAAATACGAATCATAAGAACTCAAGTATCCATATTTTGATCAAACTATAATTTCATTCATCAACGGATGTTGCAAGGATCCAAATATCCAAATACACGTGTAGTAAGGTTCAAATTCCAAATCAGAGACTTCTTTACACAAAGGTATAACATGAGTATTCATTTACAGCTTAAGCTCAAAACATATAACCTTTAGAGATCTAAACCTTCTCGACTAAGGTTTACAATTCTAAAGGGGTTTACAAACACCCAAAAATATCAAAATGTAAGTTAGTGCTCCCAAAAGTTAATTCTTACATGATTGTGCTATACAACTAAAGTTATATACAATTAAGTCCCTTCCCAAAATATACCTACCCAAAATCCTTTCGAGCTAGCGTTGGGAAGTTAGCACCCTCTTGCCGGTGCCTTCCCACGATCTAACGGATCTGAAAGAGAAGAAAACAACGGGGTGAGTCATAATGACTCAGTGAGCGGCGCGAATAACAATCGCAGCACCTTTCACCACAAACATATCCAAACCACAACACAAGCCACACAAAGCCAAGTAAAGCATTACCATAGCCAAATGACAACATCATGTAAATATCGCGATCCCATACTAAACCAATTATTCTTTACTTTCTTATGTTAGCGTTTGCTTGACTAAACACCCGTTAGTCCTTTCTCATTGCAACACAACACACCCTTTTTGGTACACGCAGCACCAAGGATCTGCGTCAAAACCGGTGCACATCGCGTCCCCCAGTACCCTACAGCGGGGGCGATCCCTTTTGGCCTTAAGGGAGTTACTTGATATACCGGCCTTTCCGGAATTTCCGATTCAAGCCTCGCCTGGTCTCGTAGCCCCACCTGGCCTCGGGCTGCCTTAACTACGCCCACCGGTCTCTTCTCGAGACAACAAAAATATGGAACTCCGGCGGCCCACATCGTCCCATTTCGATCCCCGGTCGATATCCTCTCGACTCACGGGAGAGCGAACCTAGGCGATGCAGTCCAACGAAAAGAGTCCACCACAAATATTTTCATTTAACAAGGTCTAAAATTAGCGCTCCCACGTTGTCAATGGTCTCTAATCACAACAATTACTCACATTGGGCACAACAATCGCATAAGTACTAGTGATAGACATGCAATGATTCTACGCTTTCCAAATTTCCAAACCAATCACATAACCAACAATGCACATTATCCATCATTTCCACAATATAAGAAGGTACTCCCAACCGATGTCCAAATTTCATAGCTACCGATAACATGCTCATAGATACCAAATCACACTAGGCCAAGTTGTAATCACACATTACCATCATGCTAGCTCACAATATACTCATAAAACCATATATCACGAAATCTAGGATTTCCACCCACAATTTGCAATGGTCATGTAATAATGTTTGCATCAACATAATCATCACATTAGCACATACCAACACCACAATCACATACAAGCAAAAGGTGCAAACCACTCAACCCGAGAGCTCGGCAAGGAAATTCTCAAGAAACACGACCTCAACCACACTCGCAATCACCCGGGAGAAAACTATGGTCAAGAGAGCCAAGAGTGTTTGAGGGAGAGAGATATTAGGGTGATCAGGCTAAGGAACCAAGGGAGAGAGATGGGGACTCACCTAGGGTGTCAACCAGAAGAGCTCCAGGTCGCGGGAGAAGGGAAATGGTGAAGGGTAACAAAATAATACCAAGACCCGAACTTATCCACGGGCTTGCACGCGCAAGTTCGGTCGACCGAAACAACAATGGTCGACCGGAAAACGGCTCTGCACAGCACAAATCCGGTCAAAACTAACACCCAAACCCCGACACGCACATAACCAAGCACTCTCTCGTGCCTACGGGGTCACCAACCACATGACACACCCGCGGCACACACGAACACGCATGCACAAATAACGAGAATATATTCAAATACAAATCATAAACCCAACATAATTCATACAACAAAATAAATCCAACAACGAACCTCACATATATACTATATATATACCATGCATATATGTACTATAATGGATGATATGTAAATATATACAATGCCTACATATATACAATACACATATAATGTATATCATGCACATATACATATATACGTATATTATAATAATAGCATATATATACCATATATCTATACATATACATATACACTATAATAAAAAAAGGTATATATATATATATATATATCATATATATAGGTATGTGTATACATCATAATAATAGATCAAAATATAAATATAAATACAAATATGAATATAATATAAAAAAGAAACTAAGATAAAAAAAAAAGAATAAAAAGAAAAGAAAAGAAAAGAAAAGAAAGATATAAAACCACAACTAAATAGTAAAGATGATATGACAATACACATATATGTATATATATATATATATATATATATATAAGTGCATATGTGTATGTATATATTTATATATATATAACAATAATTACCGATATGTAATACAAGATAACAACAATAAATAAAATAAACACAATAAACCAAAGATAAAAAAAAAGAAAAATGGAAGAAGGAAAGTAGAACCAAAGCAAGAAAATAAAAAAAACATAACAACAACCATATTTATATTATAACAATCATACATATTATATAATATATATATATATATATATATATATATATAATGACAAAGAAAGAAAGAAGAAAGAAAAATAAATAAAAATAAAAATAAAAATAAAACGAAAATAAAAATAAAAAGAAACAAGAAAGAAAGAAAAAAAAAATTGTGAGTGCGAGCACCCCGAAATTTCGGTCTGTGGGCGTCGGACTGACGATCGGATAATAGACCCTTCTGATCTCATTGGTGACGTCAAAAATTGATTTTATCGACTGTATTAGTGTATTTTCAAGAGTGCAAATTTCGGTTATTATTATTCTATCTTGTTTTCCGGCCGCCACACCTCACAGGAAACCCTCCCGTTCGTTCGTATGCGTTCTAGCACGTCCAAAGAACTTACCTGGCCATTAATGGCGGGACGTTTCGCGTTCGTTCTAGTTATGCACAATATTATCATTTTCAGCTTTTTACTTTTTTTCCGGCCGCCGCCAGCGAAGCCGACGGCGAGCGACGTTATTATCCGACTATATTTGATCACAGGAGTATGAAATACACTAACAGAAGAGTACGATAAGGTTTACACGGTTATACCTTAAGATCCAAGTTTCGGCCGAGAGTCGGAGTTTCGGCGACGGCGCGTCCTCAGCGTCTTTGGGTTGTCGTCACGGCTCCAGCAGAGCTCAGAGAGGCTGGTAGTAGAGACAGCCGAGCTCCCGTCGCTCTGTTTCACCCTCTCTCTTTTATCAACTCGAGCTCTCTCTCTCTCTCTTCTCTCTCTCTCTATCTCTGGAGTTTTCTCCAGAATTCTCTCTCTCTCTGGATTGTCTTCTCCCGTTTTGAAAGGGTTTAGGGGGCTATTTATAGAATTTGAGAGGTGGTGGAGGTGAGGGCAATTTGGGAATTTTATGTGGGAAGGTAAGTCGGTTGGAGGGCCTAGGTTGGGGGGGGGGTGGGCTGTTGTGCAGCGACCCCTATTATTATATTATTATTTTTTATGCATATATATGTATATATGTATAAGGACACATGGTGTATTGTTATATATATATATATATATATATATATATTATATGTTACACCTTTGGTGTTGTGTTTATATGGGGTTATTAATAAATTTCGTCTACTGTCCATGGTGCGTATGTATACACTGTGTGTGCATGCATGCATGTCCAATATTGTTTCGAGGGCTATTGAGTACATACGTACACATGCGATCGTTAGTGCCATTGTGCTGTTGCATGCATGCGAACCTGACTCTCTCCGGGGCTCAAATGGGTTTAAATAAAAATAATAATGACCAACCAGGCTTGATCGGGTCAAAAAGGCTTAATTTTACTTGGACTGGGTCTTGATTTAGGTCAATTGTGCTTCAAAAAAGTCTTAATTCTGGCCAACATATACCTTAATAGGGCTCAATATGACCTGAATAGGTCTGTTGAGTATTATCTGGTCAAAGTAGGCCAATCTGAATTTTATCGAGCTGAATCGAACCAAATCGGACGAAATTGGGCCTATCGTGCGAAATTGGCCCAATCAGGTCAAACTAGGTCAACTGGGCTTAATCGGGTAAATCTGGCATGATTAGGTTTAATCCGGACTGATTGGGCCTAATTGGGAGGAATCTGGCCCAATTATCCAGCTAAGTCAAATTACGCTGTGTGGGTCTTGTTTGGTACATTCCAGTAATTCGTGCATGAAGATATATATATACATGTGTATGTGTGTGTATACGTGCACCTGTTGATGGTTATGAGTAAATATATGCCCATACATACATATATATATTTATATATATAATATATATTATATATATATATATATATATATATATATATATATTATGAATTTATATAAATATATACATAGGTATATGTGCGTATATTTGGTGGTTATCGTCATGAGTATGCAGGCATGTATGTATATGATATGTGGGCGTGAGAATTTGCTATTGTAATAGACAGCCGGACAAAATGGGGTGTCGACAGTTGCCTCTCTTTGTCTAATCATTTGGAAAAGGATTAGGCAAAGATATAAGAGATACCACATTTTGTCTGTGACCCCTTGGATCAATCCTTGAGTTATAAAGCAATAGATTCATGGACCATACTCTAATAAATTATGAAAAGACAGAGGCCCCATAGAGCATACCTTAAGGGTTATAACGCAATGGCCCCCATGGACCATGCCCTAGTATATCATGAAAAGGCAGCGATAAAGGTTATAAAGCGTTACCGCTATGGACTATGCTAAAAGGTGATTTGAGGTTATGAACGTCGAGAATTATGTCATTTGAAATATGAAGCAATGGTCGCCATGGACCAGGCTTTGATATACAAGGAGAAGTCATAAATATCGTGGGTTTGAGTTATGAAGCAAGTGTCGCCGTGGACCCTGCCTTGACGTTTGAGGTAAAGTCATGAACACCGTGGATCATGACCCGAGGTTATAGGCAATGAATGAGATAAGGTCATGAACACCGTGGATCATACCTTTGGGTTATAAAGCAATGGCCGTTGTGGGTCGTGTTTGGTTATGCCAAGGAGTAGTGGCCCCGTGGACCATACCCTGGAGAATATGAAGCAGTGGCTGCATAGGCCTTGCTTTCCTACATCATAAGAAGGTATGGGCTCCGTGGACCGTACCTTTAAAGATTACAAGGCGACGGTCCTACAGACCATGCTTGATTGAGTGCATGACTAGTTATCGAGTGATGTATGCGTGTATGAGGCACTGAATTGTGGTAAGTACTGATCATCTTTACCCAAAAGGAAACTTTTGATTTTGCTAAGGTGAAAACGTGTCTTTGAAATTTTTAAAAGGATGCTATGTTTATATTTGAAAAAGTCTCGTCCTTTTTCTATGAGTTTCGGAGTATAAGGTCATCAAGGAAGCCATCACCACGCTTATTCGCGTGCCGTCTTAAGTCATGTTTTCCATTCGCATGTTACAGTTATATCCTGCACCTTCCCTACGGAGGTGGAATTGCCCCAGTTTGGATTTAGAAAGAATATTTGTCACTCCTTGTTTTGCGTTCTTGCCAACTTCTGTCCTCTCCCTTTAGTTTGGCATGAATGTTCGACATTGCCCCAGTTTTGTTTGTAGCACTATATCATTTCAACTTGTACGATGTGGTCGTTGAGTCCATGACACCCTTTATATCGCGTCATTTCAAATATTGCCATTTCGGGCAGCATTGTTCTCTCCGTGAACATCGTATTCATGTAAGGGTTAATGACAACTTCTTAGATAAAATAAAAAAAATTACCCTAGTTTAGAGATTTTGTGGAGCTATAGCTATTATTGGCATATTTTCTAGGAGGTAGGTAGGTCTTGGAAGCAAGTTATATTTTGGTGGAGTGGTATTTATGACAATCCCCCTACTTTTGACTTTGTTAATATTCTAATGATTGATGAAAGCTCCTTTAACAATGAGGGTAGAAATCTCAGAAGAATGCCCTAACCAGTTTTGTCTAGAACTTTTTGCAAGTCTAGCGGGCCTGATATGTTTTGATCATCACCACTTGCAATATTATCTACCAACAAGCATAAAGAAGTACTGAAGTGCAAAGAAAAACTATTTCATATAAAGTATCTTACAATCATTGTTGTCCGTGCACATAATTCCTCAGACTCATGCATGATACTTTTTGACGATATCAGAATTGACAATGATCTAACAATTCAGGTCATCCATCTCTGATAGAATCAAAGCGCCACCCGTCAACATTTGTTTCACCACATAAGGTCCCTCGTAGTTAGGTGCCCACTTTCCTCTAGCATCAGAGGTCACGGGATTAATCTGCTTGATCACTAAGTCTCCTTCTTCAATCCTCCTATCTTTGACCTTCTTGTTGAAGGCTCGAGAGATCCTTCTCTGGTAGGCTTGGCCGTGACATAGAGCAACCACTCTTTTTTCATCTATCGGATTCAATTGATCATAACGAGATTTAATCCACTCCTCTTCAGTCTGTTTTGTCTCGATTAGCACCCGTAAAGAGGGTATTTCGACCTCTATTAGTATTACAGCCTCTGTCCCATAAACCAGGGAGTATGTAGCCCCAGTTGAAACACGTGTTGTGATTCTGTACGCGAACAAGGCATATGGGAGCATTTCGTGCCAATCCTTGTATGTGACAATCATCTTCTGTAAGATCTTCTTGATATTCTTATTAGCCGCTTCAATCGCACCGTTCATTTGAGAACGGTATGGCACAGAGTTGTGGTGGCTAATCTTTAACTGGCTGCATAATTTATCCACCATCTTATTGTTGAGATTAGACCCGTTGTCGGTGATAATTCTTTCTGGTAGGCCATGCCGACAGATGATATTAGACTTCATGAACCTTGTCACCACATTTTGTGTTACGTTAGCATACAAAGCTGCTTCTATCTACTTCGTGAAGTAATCAATGGCTACCAGGATAAATTTGTGATCGTTCGAGGCTTTCGGAGAGACAGGGCTATCATGTCTATTCCCCAAATCGAGAATGGCCAAACTGGTGCGAATACATTTAGTTGGTTGGCTGGAAGATGAATTCTATCTGCATACATCTGACATTTATGTCATTTTTTGAAATATTCAACACAATCATATTCCATTTTTAACCAGTAATATCCAATCTAAGTATCCTCTTTTGGCCCATATTGTGGCCGCTAGAATGTGCCCCACAACTCCCTCATGGAATTTCCTGCAATCACTTTATGGGCTTCTTTCTCGTCTAAGCACTTCATTAGCATACCGTCGAATGACCTCTTATATAGGATATTGCCACTAAGAAAATATCCTATAGAAGGAGTCGTACGAATAGTCCTTCTAGTTATTTTAAATGTGGCAGTGTGGTGGGATATTCTTGGTTTTTTACGTACATCAATATGTCGTGGTACCAAGGTTTGTCGTCTGCTTCTTCTTCCACCACCGCACAATATGCCGTGGTAGCCTGGTAATGTATCTTCACGTGCTCGGACCCACAATCGCTATTTAGGGTCATCATGGAGGCCAGTGTCGCCAATGCATCAGCAATTTGATTCTTTTCTCGAGGAATATGTTCGAATTGCACTTCTTCGATTTTCACCATCAGAGAGCTGAGATATTCATGATAAGGGGTCAGTTTTGGATCACGGGTGTTCCACTCATTTGGCGTTTGGTGTATGATGAGGCTTGAATCCCCGCTTATGAGAAATCTCTTGATTTTCATCTCTAGCGCCATTTTAACACCCATTGCACAAGCCTCGTATTGTCGGCAATTTATTGGTTGGGCATCTTTGAACCTCAGCTTTGGCTGCTATGGGTATGTTTCCATCGGGTGAATATTGAACTGTCCCCAATTCCTTTGCCGATTGAATTAGAGGCCCCATCAAATCTCAGAGTCCACATCCCATCTTCTGTATCCTCATCTCCTTCTTCTTTAACGCGTTTGCTAAGGATCTCTTCGTCGGGGAATCTCCAGACTAGCCAGTTCAATATTCCATCCATGGATTGGTCTGCAAACATGTCGGCCTATTCAACGTCTTTTTTGCCTTTGGGTTACATAGATAAATGGTCCGTATTGCGATATTGTAGGGCTTGCCATCCCGGCTAATGCGGCGAGACAAATATGGCTTCTCAAAAGATATATTTAAATAAGGATCCTCTCTTGGAGATAAGCAGGTAGTGGGCTTGTAGGAATGGCGGAGACGTTGTGTACACAGGCAACAGCACAAAGCACTTTGTCAATGGAATAAATAACGTATTTTCACAATCATTGAATTTCCTTTGCTGAGCGTTAGTAAATAGCCCTCTCTTTCTTGCGGTATCATCAATGTTGCGCTAGCAATGCACCCCATTGAATCCTTCCTGTAGTACGGTCACATATTAATAGCAGAGGCATGTTGGGGTACTTGGTGGGCATTAGAACTGGCGGGTTCTTCAAATATTCTTTGATTTTATCAAAAGCTTCTTGGCAATCGTCGTTCCATTTGCATGGCCGATCCTTTCTTAGGAGTTTAAAGATCGGCTCACATGTGGCAGTAAGTTGTGATATGAATCGACTTATATAGTTTAATCGCCCCAAAAAGTCACGTACTTCCTTTTGATTTTTTGCATGAGGCATTTCCTGGATCGCCTTGATTTTATCGGGATCAATTTCGATCCCCTTTGGGCTCACAATGAAGCCTAGTAGTTTTCCCTGAAATTTCCCCCCGAAAGAGATTTGCTGGGGTTTAATTTCAGATTCACCCTCCTCAGCCTCTCAAACACCTCTTGAGGACGCGTTCTGTGATCTTCATTCCTTTTGGACTTCACAACAAATCATCGACATATTACTTCTAGCTATTAAATTATCATGTCAATGAAATATATACCATAGGCTCTGAATATGTGCCCCTGCTTTTTCAAACCTAAGGGCATTAACCCGATATAGCAAAACGTTCCCCAAGGTGTTGTAAATGCAGTCTTATCCTTATCATCGGAATCCATAAGGATCTGATTGTACCCCGAATATCCATCCATGAATGAGTATGCTGCATGCATTGCAGCCTGATCGACTAGAAGATCAATATGCGGGAGCGGAAAGTCATCCTTCGGACTTGCGGCATTTAGATCCCTATAATCCACACAGATTCATACGCAGCCATCCTTTTTAGGGACTACTATACAATGTTGGACAACCATTCAGTGTAATCTTATAGGGTTGGATGAATCCTGCCTCCAGCTGTTTATCAATTTCCTCTTTCACCTTTCCGGCTAGGTCTGGTTTCATTCTCCTCAACTTCTGTTTCATGGGTCTACAGCCTGGTCTTATGGGCAGAGTATGCTTGATAATGTTTGGATCCAGCCCTGGCATGTCTCGATATGACCAAGCGAATATTGACTTATAATTCTTGCAGTAATCGTATCCACTTCTGTTTCTCTGTTTCATTTGTTTTGGCTGCTATCTTGATCATCTGAGGCTCCTCTTCGGTGCCTAGATTTATAGTTTCAACTTTGATTTCAGTGGATGCTGATATATTCTCTTCCACCTCTTCTTCTTCTATTTCTACCTCATTGTTAAGTTCAGTTTCAGCAATCATTTCTTTATTAACAATCATTTTATAGCCATTGTCAGATGGGCATAGGCTATGTGGGATTACCCTAGATAAAGAAAAATCATGTATAAGGAGTCGGGATTGATGGTCAAGAGGGAACATAGAGAAAAGGCAATTATCATTCGCAAAAGTTGTCAATAATTTACACAAAGTATGTCAGTTCCACAGAAAGAAACAACAATGTCCCAACTCTTTCTCGGTCTGAGCACTCAATGTCGATGAAGCAATCGACCAACTCTTTCTCGGTCATAGGCAGGTCAATTTGTGCTGCCTGGTTCCTCCATTTCAAGGCAAATGACTGAAAATCTTCGTTCTTGCTCATCGTCAACTTCTTCAGTGAAGATTTTCGGGGGCAAAGTCCGCATTGTGCTTATATTGCTTGAGGAAGGCGCTAGCCAAATCACCCCATGTACGGATTTCCTTTTTATCAAGATTTAAATACCACTTTATTGCATGCCCTTTCAAGCTTTCTTGAAAATAGTACATCATCATCTTCTCGTTTTCAAATATGCGCCCATCTTGCTACAATACATTAGTACGAGCCAATAGGGTCAGTAGTCCCCATCGTATTTTCGAAGTCCCGGGACTTTCTTTAGGCTATTTCCAAGTCAGTTACTAATGCAGGAATTGTGCTGGATCCTTCAGCCCCTTGGCTTTCCTTCCAACACTTTAGCTTCTTTAGGATGTATCATCTGATCAACGTTTGTTTTTCGGGTGCTGGGAGATAGCCACAGGGGTGTTACAATTGTGAACCCGGCATTATTTTGGTCGGCGTTAATTACGACTGCGGCACGTGTAAGGCATTATTCGTTGTTTCTTGTCTCTGTCGCTCTGGTAGGGTTGCGGTGTTGACTTGTTCTGGAGCTTGGGTTGATTGCTAGATCCTTGCACAAATGGAATGGCCACTATGGTTGGTATTGATTGGCATGCTTACGAGAAGCCCGCGAATCTGTTGTGCTAAGTCTTCATTTTGTTGCCTCAGCAATTGAATCTCCTCCTTCAGTACTTGTTCGGCGGACTGCTGTGGATCTCTTTTCGAAGTCCCCAATAGGCTTTTTTTCCTTAGACATCGTGGATAACCTCTTTTGTTGGTTTCCCAATCGTAAGGGTATTAATGCCTTAAAAAAAAGGGAGGCGTGTCACAAAACTCGGAGAAAAAGGACGGAATGTTATAAATAGATTATGTATTAAAAAAGATGATTTAAAGAAAGAAAATAAATATGCTTATGAAAATATGCATAGGCTGATTGTCACCATGTACTTGAACTTATAGGCATCCACAACATTCCGGTAACTGAGCAAAACATGATATTTCATTGAGACAAAGGAGGTTGTACAATAGTTGCCTTTGATACATTTTAACTAGAATACAATAGGGAGGAAATACATCATTTTGTTTACAGATATCCTAGGGCTTCACTAGCTCCTGCTGCTTGTCCCAGTATTTACATCTATGTCATTGTATCTCCTTATAATTGCAACATATGGCGTGAGGGATGCTCGGAATAGTAATTTTTTAGCTTTTCCTGTTATGTAGGCAAGAAACCCTGATGTAAGGTGCTCCAAACAGGTCTTGGATCCTCTGTGCTAGCTTTTTCAATGTGGCGGCAGCAGCTTGATGCCTTCTGTCTTTATGTATTCGATGCGATCACTTGCTTGGTTGTACTTCATCGTTTGTTCTTCTAGTTGCTGCATGGCCCATTGGATCGATTCCTCACATCTCGAATGCCTCTCGCGGAGGTGTTCATATCTTTGATATAGTTCATGGAGCCTTTCTCTATCTTTCATTTGAATTGATCAATACTCCTGTCTGATCTGGGCTAATTCATCTTCTATCCTCCTCATGCCCCTTTTTCTGTTCTCTACTTGCCGATGCCTTCCCACGATCTAACGAATCTGAAAAAGAAAGAAAGCAACGGGTTGAGTCATAATGACTCAGTGAGCGGCGCGAATATCGCTCGCGACACCCCTCTCACCAGAACGCATCCAAACCACAACACAAGCCAATAAATACCAAGTAAAGCATTGCCATAACCAATAACATCATCATGTAAATAACGTATTCCCATACCGAACCAATTATTCTTTACTTTCTTTATGTTAGCGTTTGCCTTGATAATCTCGTTAATGCTTGTCCCACATTTGCAACGCAACACACCCTTTAAGATATCCTGGTGCAAGCACTCAAGGATCGGGTTCGCACATGCGGTCACGTCGCGTCCCCCAGTACACCTACAATGAGCGGGGGCGATCCCCTTTTGGCCTTAAGGGAATTACTTGATATACCGGCCCTTTCCGGAATTTCCGATTTCAAGCCTCGTCTGGTCTCGTAGCGCCACCTCTGGCCTGGCCTGGGCCTTGAATCGCCCACTGGTAATCCTCTCGAGAACAGCACTAGAACTTGGGAACTTCCGGTGCCGCACATCCGTACCATTTGATCCCGCCGAATCCACTACGACAACGGGAGAGCGAGAACTGGGCGACTGTCAGTCCAACGAAAAAGCCCCACCACAAATATTTTCACTTTATCAATTCTCATTGGCGCTCACGTTGTCGATATCTATACTCACAGCAATACTTACATTGGGCACATCAATGCATAAGTACTATTATAGACATACAACGGTTTCCACGCTTTTTTTTCCAAATTTCCAAACCATCACATTATCAAACATATGCAATATATCCAACATTTCCATAAATGGTGTTCCATCCAATGTTCAAACCACAAAGTTACCAATAACATGATCATAAGTACTAAGTCATACTAGCAAGTTGTAATAACACATTACCATCATGGTAGCATCACAACATGCCCATAAACCATATATCAGAAAATCTAGAGTTTTCACCACAATTTCTAAATATCATATAATCATGCTTGTATTACATAAATCATCTCAATAGCATACACCAACACCACAATCACATACAAGCAAGAGGTGCAAACCACTCACCTCGAAGGCTCGGCAGAAAACTCGTAAGATCGCGACCTCACCACAACTCGCAAACACCCGGGAGAAGAGCTAGGTCAAGAAGAGCCAAGAGAGTGAGGGAGAGAGAGAGTGGGATGATCAAACACCCAAGAATCATAGGAGAAGGTGATGGGAACTCACCTAGGTCGGCCAAGGGGAGCTCAGGTCGGGAGATGGTGAGAAATGGTGAAGGGGTAAACAAAACAACTCAAGTCTTGAACTTATCCACGGGCTGCACGCAACTATCGGTCGACCGAAACACGAATCGGTCGACCGAAAGTGCTCTGCGCAGCACAAATCCGGTCAAAACTAAATACCCAACTTAATCAAACACAAATCACAAATCACAAACTGATACGGCCCAAATATGGGACCAAACGGAATGACCTCCGTGGAAGACGCGAGAGCAACGATCTGTACTCCGTTAAGCACACGAGATATCCCTCGTCGCTGCCACGAGGCATCCGGCTACCCGAACATGGACTTAAGACACCAACGGGAAAGACGCCGCGCCTATCAACGGATAGCACACCGTGCAGCTGACCCGTAAAGCATGATGACCCTTACACCCCTGGATAAAGGCACGTGTAATGCTACAGTATCGGCGGTAATTAACTACCATATTACCCCTTAAATCTCTGTATAAAAACCCCACTTGTACCTCTAAAGAGGGGGGGAGGAAAACAGTACAATACTTGTATTCCTAAAACATACGTAGTGAACCTTTGAGGACCCTGCTCCTCTCCGTGGTTTTTTTTTACTCTCCGTTGAGGGTTTTTCCAACGTTAAAATCGTCTCCCATAACCGTACAATTATTTAACTAAGTCCTGATTCCTCTCCTTTCATTCGCACGTACTCTCTCCGTACCCCGATCCGATCAGAGATCAACGAAGCGTTCGTCATCCTTTAACCTGGTGAGGATAAACCCCCCATCAGCATCATTGGAACGCCGCCCGTGGACATACGACGTAAACGCAACACACGGTACTCTGAAGATTTCCTAAGGGTACGTTCAGCATGGTGAATACTCGAAGTCACCCGCTCGTCAGTCCCGCTTCGCGAGCGGCACCGGAACACCAACACTTAAGCATATATCACCTCAACTTCCTTCTCCGCCATGCCGACGCCCGAGGGCGCCGGACCTTCCCGAGCCCAGAAACACACCGTCACAATCTCTGGACGCTTACAAGCCTGCACAACTCAATTTTGACACAATCGCTTGGTCCAACAAATAATACAGAGAACTGTGCGGGCGGCCTTAACATGACCACGCCGCCATCGCAGCCAAGCCAAAGCCGCCAGTCGGACGAGATCCAGCACCCGTAGTGCCACAAGAAAATGGAAATAACAGGAGGGAGTCCTGCTTTGACAGACTCGGACCTGCTAACCCTCCACGACGAGACATGTGTTATGGGGGGAGATTGGCCATCAACCCCACGCTACCGGCGGTGAGCCATCTTGCAAGAACCACAACAAAGAGAAGTCTCACCGTGACCGCGGCTCTCCGCTATTCCGACCACGACGAGCATGAATGACAGATAGTGAGCTCCGGGAGATCAAAGAAAGAGCAGACTCCAAGAAGCACGACGTGCTCAACAACGGGAAACTCATTCCGGTTCTCCCCGCCCCCTCCGACCATCAAGAAGTGCTTTTAATAGCTCCTTCACGGGAGTCGACCGTTCTCCCTTTATTCAGAAGAAATATCGTGCCCATACCCGTAGGCTATACGGCGCGAAGATCAGATACGACGTACTACGTTTGACGACTTACCCGAATGGGAAAGAGGTTGGAGTCGCCACCCTAGAATATTTAATGGAATCTAGGAAACTGGGATTAAGGCACCATTCGAGATTCAAAGGCTCGTTCGTCGTTTACGTGGGGGAAGGCGGAACACCCCCACAGCGCCCACTCGAGAGAGGGTACTCTATATGTTGTATATATTACGGGTTTTATTTGTATGAATTGACATGTATAATCGTTTTTGTTATATACGTAAAAAAGAGAATAAGTGTACACCTATTTCGTCATTTTAGTAATTTGATAAATACAGTTTAAATAATAGAGCTTAATGCAAAGACCAGTATAAACCCGATCCCTATATTCATACTTCCATTATTTAAAATGGAATTTGTTTCTCCAATATGAAGGTAGTGGAGGTATAGATTAGCACCACTCATTTGCAAGCTATTAATACGTATAGTAGAATTTCTCTTCGTATAAATTAAATAAAATGAACATAGTAGTATACACCACTGCTGTTATTCCTTGTTTTATACCGATGAGGATGACTTAATCTCAAAATAGACGTATATTTTAGCCGGTTGCATAATAAATGGAATAAATAAATGTACAGCTCGTAATCGTGCGATGTGGTAGGTGAATGAAAGAGAGAGAAGAAATATTTATATTATGATGGTCGGGATTTCCGTTTCCTCTGTCTACGCCAGAAATTATTTTTCTTTTTATGTAATATAACTAGAAAATAGAAGTAATACACCTCTAATTCTAATTATATCGAGTTACAAGTGTACACCGATAACTCATTTTACCATGCTCTAAAAATATTCCTTTTTTGAGGTTTTGAATTAAAAAGTACATGAAGCCAAAAAAAACTAATTTGGAAGTATACACCTCCAAATATATGCTAGATTACTAGTACACATTTATAACATACCAAAATTGACATAAAATTAATTTAAACAGAAATTAAACATAAATGACTCAGACCAAATTGCGAAGGGATCAGCCCTGCGCTGCTGGGTGCGCGCTCGGGCGCACGAGTCGGGTTCGAGCGCGGGCACGCGGACGCGAGGAGCGTAGGATCTGGGCTTGGAGCTGCGGGCGGCAGAGATCTGGACTTGCGGGATCCGGCGCCGCGAGCTGCACGCGGCCGACGCGAGGCGGCGGAGACGGCGGCGGCGTTGACCAGATCTGGGCGATCGGGCGGCGGATCTCTAGCTCGAGGCGGCGGATCTGAAGCGGTGGCTGAACGGAGTAGAGGCGGCACGAAGAAGATGACGGAGGTGGAGGCGGCTGGATCTGAAGCGGCGCCGTCGGGAAGGAAGCAGACGCAGCCGCGGCGAGATCCGCGCTAGGCCGACGCCCGGTGATGAAGACAGCGGCGACGTCTACCGGATCTGGACGATCGGGGGAGGAGACGGACGCGGCAGCAGGGAGGTGTTCGAGGGACGAGGCCGGCGGCACAACAACGATGGCGGCGGCGGGATCTGAAGCGTCGGCGTCCGGGCGCGGTGTCAACGGTCCGGCGAGGCGACGAACGCGGCAGCCGCTCGAGGCAGGGGGTGGGGGCGGCCCGACGGCGGTGGACTCAACGGAGCTCGGGACCGGGACCGGCGACCACTCCCTCCATCTTCTTCGTTTCTCTGTTTCTTTTCTTCTTCTTCTTTTTTTTTTTTTTTTTTTTTTTTTTTTTTTTTTTTGTTGTTTTTTTTTGGTGGCCTCGGCGGCTGTGCACTCCCCTCTCCTCTCCCCTTTCTTTTTTTCAAGCCCCCCTTCACTTTTATAAACAAAATTCATCCCACCAATTATCCAAAAGATAATAAAACAAATAATTATCCGAAAGATAAAAAAAAGAAATGATGGCGTTGCCGTTTTTGGAAATTTGACTTTTAATCCATAATAATTACATACCAATTTTGTTTATTAACCGGTCGATAGGGGTGCTGAATTTGACTTTGATTTTATCCATCGGGTAAAGCCTGATAGCGAAAAGTTTAATTACGGGTAACTGACAATTGGACCTTTTGGACGAAAAGCGAGGCCCTTCATCAATTCTCCTGAATTTTGTGTAAATGATTCGAGAAGCAGTTGAGTTCCTGCAACGACATAGGCTGTAATTATGAGCAATGTGGTGTGTAATTAAATTGATTGGACTGACCGAGCACGGGTTGAATTTAAATTGTGCTATTGTGAGCGTAACGATATATGTGGGACCAAATGCAAAGCAATACGGCCCGGACAAAATGTGGTGTCGACAGTTGCCCCTCTTTGTCCAATCTTTCAGAGAAAGGTTGGACAAAGATAAAGAGATACCACATTTTGGCCGTTAGGGAGGAGAGCGATAGTTATTTGAATGTTTTATTTTTTTTTTTTTTTTTCAAATATGTACAAGAGTTGGTAGAGTTTTTTTCTTACGAATGGTGAAATGCCGATGCGGTAGACATTTTTTTCCCCTACCTGGGTGAAAGAAATCGAGATTGGATAGATTTTTCCCTCTATCCTGGGTGAAAAAATAAAAAAAGCTGGGTAGCTTCCCGCTACCTTGGGTGAAAAAATAAAAGCGGTAGACTTCCCTACCCATGGGTTGAAAATGTATGAAAGCTGGATAGACTTTTCCTACCCTGGGGTGAATTGGATAGAACTTTCTCTATCTGGTGAAAATAAAAAAGCTGGCGTAGACTTTCCCCTAACCCTGGGTGAAAATATAAGGGGGGGGGGATGAAAGCTGGGAAAGACTTTCCCCCTACCCTGGGTGAATTGGATAGACTTTCCCTTCCCCTATCCTAGGGTGAAAAAAATAAAAGCTGGGTAGACTTTCCCCTACCCGGGTGAAAAAGATAAAAGCTGGGTAGACTTCCCCTACCCTGGGTGAAAAAATAAAAACTGGATAAGACTTTCCCTACACCTGGGTGAAAAGATAAAAAGCTAGGGTAGACTTTTCCCCTACCCCTGGTGAAAAGATAAAAACTGGATAGACCTTTCTCCTATCCTGGTGAAGAAAATGAAAGCTGGGTAGACTTTTCCCTACCCCTGGGTGAAAAGATAAAAGCTGGGTAGACCTTTCCCCTACCCGGGTGAAAAAATGAAACTGGGTAGACTTTCCCTACCCTGGGTGAAAAAAAAAAATAAAAACTGGATAGAACCTTTCCCCTATCCTGGTGAAGAAAATAAAAGCTGGGTAGAACTTCCCCACCCTGGGTGAAAAGATAAAAAGCTGGGTAGACCTTTCCCTACCTTGGGTTGAGTGGATAAGATGTGATAGACTTTCCCCTACCTTGGGTTAAGATGATAAGACGTGGTAGACTTTCCCCTATCTTGGGTTAAGATGATAAGACGTGGTAGACTTTCCCTATCCTGGGTGAAGAAAATGAAAAGCTGGGTAGACTTTCCCTACCCTGGGTGAACTGGATAGACTTTCCCCTATCCTGGGTGAAAAAAATAAAAGCTGGGTAGACTTTCCCCTACCCTGGGTGAAAGAATGAAAACTGGGTAGACTTTCCCCTACCCTGGGTGAAAATGTATGTGCGGATCTTCGCATCCGTGGGCGAAATTGATCGGTAATTAATGGCCGTCAAAAGTTTGAAAAAGATGTCTGTCATATGTCAAGAATGTGTTGTGTAAGAGATGATGTGCAATTCTGGAATTGAGCAAAGACAAAGGGGATCCCTTGCACTTCGGAGAACCGTCGTTTAAAAACGCTGACATTTTGTGAAGAACTTTGTATATTATTCGCTGATGTGGAGCTGTCGTTTGTATAAAAGTGGAAAATTCGTCAATGTTGAAGAGAAGTTGTGCATTTGAAGTGGAGCGATCGTAAGGAATTCGAAAGTGAGTAGGTGATCGTGAATATACAAAAGTCTACTGTGCGTCAAGTGTTGCACGGTGCACAAATAAGAGAAAATATGTGGTTTATTTGAAGAATGCATGCATAATGGCTACTCCTTTCGATGAGTTTGGACATCCATCGAGTTTATCCGTTGCCTGCTGCATTTTGGATTTCTCGATTTTTCTTTCTCCAAAAGCGGTCAGGATCTGCTCATTTGGATTGGACAATATTGTTTCGAGTTTCAGATCCTCAGTTCATAATGCTTAGATCGCTAACGAGAAATTGCCCCCATCAAATGTTTCTTCAGAAGAAGTTTCGCAACGTTTTATCATCAAGATGTGAACTCTGTGTTTGTTTCCAAAGTCAATTTTTGTGAACAGAAAAATTTGCCCATTTGTGATTATTAGGAACTGTTGTTTCAAAATTTTCGTCAGAAAATTTTTGCCTAGCTGAAAGGTCCGTAAGTTCGATTCACGAGAATATGTTTCAAATTTTCTTCAAGAAAAAATTTGCCCCAGTTTTGGGCTTTTAGAATACCTCTTCAGATGTCCATACGAAAAATCTGTCAGAATCCGACTTTCAGAATTTTCAAATTGTTGCCAAGAAAATTTTGCTCTGGTTTTAACTTGCTGATTGGACCTTCAATTTCATTGGAGGCTTTTTGGCCACAGTTCGATCTTACGAGCCAACGTGCTTCAAAATTTTTCGTCAAGAAAAATCTGCCCCAGTCAATTCCTCAGGAAATGCGTCTCGTACACCTTCGCCGAAAAGATACTTTCCAAGTATGTGGTCACCTTGCATAGGTTGCTTCCTCTCCTGTCATGATTGTTGAATTGTGCATTGCTTGATTCCTCTATGTGAGATCTATGTTCAGTCTTTTGGCTTGTCAGAGTATGTGTTTCTGTCCAGTTGCTTGCGTCTTTTTGTGGCGAGGGAAATCCTCGATCTGAACTTATTTTTTTTTTTTCTCTAACAATTGGAAGTTTGTTTAAACTTTAAAAAACAAATCATTTTTCAAATAATAAAATTACCGCTTTTTGGGGTTGAGTTAAGTCAGGTTTTTTTGAAAGGTGGAAGTTATAGAAAAATAAATATTTGTAGAATGCTGATACTTATTGACTTTTGTATTGTGGAGTCATATAATTCTGCAGAGTATAACGTCTTGAAATGCATGTTCTTGGTTTAGCATAATAAGAAGAAAGTTTGCAACTTAAGCCCTAACTAGTTTTGCCTAGGCCCGCCGCTTTCGGGTTTTCAAACCTAGCGGGCTCTTCCTGAATGGTCCCTGTATAATGTGCGTAAGTCTGATGTACTATCACAAGTTTCTTGTTGTTGTTTACTTCTTTTGCAAATCATGAACTCCTCTTGTAAGATGCTTAGAATATTGCTTGATGTAATTGAGCACCCGGATAGGTCTCGATCTTTGGATTCTGATATTGTCGAATTTCTCACAGTTATTGATTTGACTGGATAACATATCTTGCATTTCCATTTTCTTCTCAAGTACAGTTGAGTGTAGGTTAGGGAGATACCCGTCTTCTTCAACGGCACCCTGTTCTATTGATCGGAAAAGTTTTTGTGTGTCATGTCATTGAAATACAAGATGATTATTTTCTGTTGATACTTCTCCTTTCTTCTTTCTTTTCTTTTTCTCTTTTTTTTTTGTAGAGGTGTTCTTTGATTCATCCTATTGAGTGATCCTGCACATGACGCAGCAGGTTTTAGGATGTTTTTACCATGTTGAGACGCATGAAGGCATCACATGTGGCCGTTTGCCGATATTCTAGACGCATGAAGGCACCTAGAAGGCTATTTTCTTCGTTATCTAGGCGCATGAAGGCACCATAGGAAGCTTATTTACCTTTTACAATTTTCTTTTCCTCTTTTTTTCTCTTTTTTTTTTCCTTTTTTTTTTCTCTCTCCCCTTTTTTCTGAAGAAGAAGAATCGCGACTGGTATTATATAATCTCGTATAATTTGCTACCCACAAATTTTCGCGTTCCTTCGTTCACGCAATAATGCTTGTGCAGGGCCTCCTTTTGTTGCTTGTAGTGATAACCTGTCAAGATAGTTGGATTTCAGCATCGTCCTGACTCGTTGAAGCGAGTATTATCTTCTGACCTTGATATGTAAGTGGTGTCGCTTGAAGCATATTTGTATAATAGGGAATGTAGAAATTTTTCTTTTTCCTTTTTCTTCTCTTTTTTTTTTTTCTTTTTTCTCTTTTTTGTAAGTCGCAAACTGCTCATCTTACATTAAGTTAAAAGTTAGAACATATTATTTCTGACTAATTCCTCTGCAAATTATATATGTAAGGAAAATGGTAATTGAGAGGGTCAATATATTTTAGAAAAAGTGGCATTTATGATTTGAAAATGATTGTTTCAAAGCAACATTGCAAAAACTCAGCTTCATCCAATATAGAGAATCTATCAAAAAGGAAAGCAGCTAAACGTGGTCAGTTAACCCATGCAGAGACAAAGAATTAGACTAAATAAATGATCTTTTATTGAGGAGAGCAGAATTCTTGAAGGAAAAGCCATTTTCTGTGACAATATTCATGCTTGTCAAGTTATTCATATGAGGTAGGCGTTTAGGCGCAGCTGCGTCAGTGGTCGGACTCAAAGTGGCCAAATCTTGATTAATCTTGCATAGGTTATCTCTTCAATTTTGCCCATGAGACCTAGAAACATTGCTCTTGTTATGTGCCTCTTTGTTCTAAACCTGATATTCGCGTGAAACATTCAATCAAACAACTTTTAGGATAAGGTGGTCGCGATCGTCCGTAACTGTTACAGGGTGAGTAAATTCCTTCCTCATGTAATTGTTTTAAGCATTTCCGTTCTGTGATATTGGAAGTGACTCATATGGGTGCATGATCGCCTCTTGTCTGTCCTCAGTTTGGGGTTGCAGCTATCGCCTGAAATACTGGGAAGTTTGTTTGTTGACTATTTACCCGCTGGTGTCGACGATCAATGGAAAATTCCGGGCCTTCATATAAAAATAGGTCGTTGCTCTGACTTAGTCTGATAGCCACCTATAATCTGAGCTTTGTAAGCTGATTTCTTAACTTGAACAGCCGTGACTGAACTGGTCCCGACATGGTTTACCAAACCATCATTTCTATTATTACCGTTTCCTTTAAGGGTCTTCTTGATTCTTATACCAGTGCAGACCAAGTGGGCAAAATCAACCGTGTTAGCATATGTGAGTCTGTTACTGCTGATTTAAGCACTTAATTTCGATAAAAAATGGCCGAGCCAATTTCTTTTTCTGTATTGGCGGTTGTACTTGTGCCGCCTGATCAATCCAGCTTAATGCGAACGAGTGAAAAATCTTTGTAAGTTTCCTTAGCGACGAATTGTCAGGAGCATAAATAACGTTGTGCTTGTATTGCTTTAGAAAAGCCTTTGCAGGTCACTCCACGTGCACGTTTTTATCAAGATTAAAGGTACCGATGATCGCAGGATCCCTTCAACCTTTCTCGGAAGTAGTACATCGTCATTTTTCATTCTTTACATAGGGACCTCTCTTACTGTACGTGTACGTGAGGGTCTGTTGTCCCATCATACTATTCAATCTGGGACTCTGAGTTCTTTCGGTATATCTAGATCGGTGACGATACAAAATCGAGCTCGATCGTCTGCTACCTGACCTTCTTTTCGCTTTTTGAGATTAAGTGTGTACTCCATCTAATTCTCCACCTGCTTATCAGATGCTCGAGCTGCTACGGCAGGTGGGGCAATCGGAATTGGAACTGATGCGTTTGACAGTCTTATGTCAGCAGTCGCATGCGTTATTCGCAGTTTGGCCTTGATATGCCCATGGAGGTTGCTGCACTACTTATCAGTAATATGAGCCGGGCTGGTTCCCGGGTACAATGCTGAGTCTGTCGATAGTGGTTGATAATATTGCCATAATATCAAAGCTTGAACCTGTTGTACAAGATTTGTATGTCTTCGTCGCTGCTCATTATTTGTATATTGCCTCGTTTGTATGTCTTCTTTCAGGGTCGGGACGGGGGGACCTGATTTGTATGTCTTCGTCGCTGCTCATTATTTGTATATTGCCTCGAAGGTAGTTGGTTGCATAAGAGAATACTTTTGTCACTAACTCATCGAAAAAGTGCCAATAACGCGAAGCAAGCAGATGGACGTGGAGATGAATTTGATACTGAAAGGATGTCGAGAATGCTATGC
>MJHO01000151.1:74513-139513 GCA_002076135.1 Xerophyta viscosa
ACTAACTCACCGAAAAAAGTGCCAATAATGCGAAGCAAGCAGATGGACGTCGAGATGAATTTGATATTGAAAGAATGTTGAGAATGCTATGCAAAAGGTGATGGTAATGTCCAGCAGAAAAAAAATCATGGACGTTTGAATAATATGTATATGTGTGATTGCAAAGAGATGGCTGTGCTATATACATGATGTAGCGAAGAAGTGTGTTGTAAATGACACAGCTAGAAAATAATTGTAATGAATCTGAATGTAATTACAAGTTGTCGGAAAGCGTGCGTGATCGTCAAGAAGAATAAGTGAAATTATCATTGGGATGTCAAAAGAAGATGCTTCGGTCAATGCTATAGAACTAATTTTGTACTTTAGTGTAAGGAACGAAAAATTATATACAGAATTTGCGTATGATGGCAGGATTATGCGTCGTGAAAACTAACAGAGGAAATTCACAAACGCGAAGGAAAATATGTTTGATTTGATTATTTAATAAATTTTATTGTCCAGAGAATGGTATGAAATAGTTCGAACTTAAGAAATTGCAAGCCTACCAATTTTGTTTGGGGCTATATTACAAACAGACAAAGCGGTGTGGCGAAATAGTCACATGCCGGTGGGAGTATAAAGATGGACATCTGTAATGGTTAGGGTTACGGACTACCTGGGCACATGGTACGCAAGCTTCGGTTATCCCGACGAATATGTGGGCATACCCCTTGGATTACTAAATGCACTATATGTAATACAGGATACATAAAGTAATAAAAAAAATGTCAGACGCAATCGCAAAAGTTATTTTAATCTGTCCCTATATGCCGGTAGGGATGTTATGGGTATTTATATTGGCTGGACTTACGGACTATCCGTGCACATTGTACACGAGCTCCGATTATCTCAGTGGCTTTATCTAACAGCCTGTCATTGCTGGGGTTCCTCCTCTCGACGACCAATATACATAGTACATCAGCTCGGAGTACTACCCAGATAACATCTTGGCTGGGATAAGGGGCCTGGCATTACAGGACTATCCTACGCACATTGTACGCGGAAACTCCGATTATCCCGCTAAATAGGATAGGGCATGTGCCCTGGGTCAAAATATGCAATGCAAGGGTACATAAATGAAATACATATACAAAAAGAAATCATAAAAATAAAAATAAAAATAAATAAAATAAAAAATAAATAAATAAATAAATAAATATATTTATATTCATTTGTGTAAAATATAAATCCAAAATTATTTTAATCACTTAAACGAGCCTGACGGGTCCCCAGCGAGTCGCCATCTGTTGACGACCTTCCTCCGAAGGGAAAGGGGTTTTGGAGTCGCCACCTAGATATTTAATGAGAAATCTAGGAAACCGGGATAAGGCCACATTCGAGATTCAAAGGCTGTTTCGTCGTTACGTGTGGGAAGCGAACACCCCCACAGCGCACCTCGGAGAGAGGGTACTCCTATAAAGTGATTATGATAATTTTGGGTTTCTATATTATGCATGATCGACATGTAATTAACAATATATCATTTTTTGATTTTACCAGTACGTAAACGAGAATAAGTGTACACCTATTTCTCATTTTAGTAATTTGATTAAATACATTAAATAATAGAACTTATGATATTGGACCACGTATACACCGATCCTAATTTCATACTTTCCATTATTCTTAAATAGGGATCTATGTTTATTTTCAATAACGCTATAATAGAATGCCCAAGAGTTAGATACACCACTCATTATACAGCTTCTAATACGTACTGTGGAATTCTTTCGTATAAATTAAGGAAAATGAAACAATAGTATACACCACTGCTTTATTCCTTAGTTTATACGATCGAGGGAGACTTAATCTTCAAATAACGATATATTTACTAGACATTAGCATAAGTAAAATGAATAAATAAATGTACAGCTCGTAAATCGTGCCGTGCTCGTTGTCGGACGTGTGACATTGCCAATTAGGATAAAATAATACTTTTATTACATTGTGGCTCAGACGCGTTTCTGTTTTCCTTCTTCATCGCCCAAGATTATTTAATTTTTCGTCATAATTAAAAAATAAGTAATACACCTCTATTTCTAATTTTTAGCGGGATGAAATAGTGATTTTATATGAGCAGACTGAGTATGTCACAGCAATTTGAAAAGCTTCAGTTGTATTTGTCAAGTTTATTGTCCTATAAATGTCCTACAAATTTATTATGAGGCTAGAGTATTAACTACTGAAGTTAGTTCGTAAGAGCAGGCAGAAGGTAAGAAGTTTTGTGTAGATAATTTAATTAGAAGATGGGAATAACATGAAGGTCATTTTTTTTTCGGTATTTTTAAAAAAATTCGGGTCGGGTTTCGGACGTAGATAATATGGCCGGGTCGGGTTCGGGTTGAGCCAAACCCGACCCGACCAGTTGCCATTTCTAGTTGGAGCTTATATTAAGTATTTATTAACAAGTAAAATTATCCAAAGTAATTTATATCCTAATGGGGCTCAACCCGAACCCGACCAGTTGCCATTTCTAGTTGGAGCTTATATTAAGTATTTATTAACAAATAAAATTATCCAAAGTAATTTATATCCTAATGGGATTACTCTCACCTATGTGATAGTAGGGATACTCATAAAAAAGGGGATTTTTATTTGAGATTATTATGAAAAAATTTTTGTCCGTAACCGGTCAATTTTTCTGCAACTGTCGTAACAGATAAACCCGCAGATACCACCAACCCTTATTTCATCAATCGAAAAGTCTCAAAATTTCAATTTGGACAGATTCGATGGCGTATCCTCTATATAAAACAAAGAAGATAAATATCATATTTTTTATGGATAGTATTTGTAAAATTTAAATCTGAGATATCTATTTAAAAAAAAGAAAGCCACGACTATCTATCGAAAAAAAAGGAAAAATTGTATATTAGCCTCCGTTTTCAAACTTTTTACAAATCAGCTTCTGAAAACGGAAGAAATATCCGACATGGCAACTTGCGATGCCACGTCAGGCGTTTCTTCGTCTTCGGGACTTATTTATATCGGTTTCTGAAAATAGGGGTGATATGCAATTTCCCTTTAGAAAAAAACAAAGTTTCAGTTGATTTGGCCGGTGGGGATAGTTTCCGGCTCGTTTCCACGCCTTCATTAGATCAAACCCAATAGAGTGAACATCAGGAAGAAATCTCCAAGCGCTCTTGAAGCAGCGAGCTTCTTGTACAATGTCTAGATTGCAATCTCTGTGGCGAGCCTCGATCAACGCGACCAAGAGGGGTATCCTTCATTCATTCCTCGACGCCCTCAATTTCATTTCTTAGATTCATTATCAATCTGATTCTATGGTCCCTGATTCTACTTTCTCAGCCTCAAAAAGTTCAAACGAAGATTTCTTGATTTAGTTGGTAACTGCTATTTAATAACTTCAACAATCTTAATGCATCTCAAAATTTGATTTACGAGCTGCTGTAGATGTGGAGCGATTGCCTATTGAAATCTAAATTCGTTGATTGATAAACTTAGAGGAACAGCTTATACGAATTATATACTGAAGAACAGGTATTTTTTATGTATGCTCTGATGAACTTGATCTTCTTCTGTGCTCCTTCTCCCTTGTAACATGGTCTCCCCTTATAATCTAATATCTCCCGTACTTTCCAAAATGCCATCAACGACACTCGTATGTTTAGTTTATTTACAGAAATGCCACCATTGCCTCACTTGCGAAGGACAGTTTTTCTTATTCTGCTTCTCCAACAGTTTAGACACCAATGATGTTCATCATCCCTCGCATCCAGCCATTTCTTGGATCAAGCGAGCTGGCGATCATGACCACATTTCAGTAGAAGCTGCGACTCAAATTAGTGGCTAAGTTATGGTTAAACAGAAATGTTTCTGCCCAGAGTTCATCCAGAAGTCGTCCATTAAGTTAAAAAATGAACTTCATAAAAAGAAATTGAACTGTCGGCCAAAAAAAATGAACTTTGAGCACAACTTTGAACTGACTTTGTGTATAATAACTGTGTTCGTTGTTAAATTTCCATGTATCCTAAAGTACATGAGAGAAGATGGCTCACGCTCATGGTTATTTGCTTAAGCTGAAACAAGCGTATGAGAAATTGTAGCACCAATAGGTGTTGTGTTTAATGATAGCCTTAACAGCTTATGGTCCTAACTCTCTTTCCATCTTTTGTAACATATGCATATTAGAGGACATGCACAGGCCATGTGATCTGAGGCTTCTGTATTCTGTTTTTGTTTTTTTTTTTTTTTTTTTTTAACTATTGCTCTACTGAAGTGTTTCATGATAATTTCTGTGGTTATTTCCATTTTCAGCTCTTGCATGGAATGTGGAAGACCTTATGCCACCAACTGAGAAGCATATTTTCAGTTTCAATTCAAAAGATGAACTGAAGACATGGCATTTATATTCTGATTCTGAATATGGAGGTTGGTAGCATCAATTTGTTGGATATATTCATAGTAAATTATGCTCTATCTGCTTGTTCTGCAGAAGTTGGGGGAGCAAGTTCAATATTTGGTGCTTATGGTTTGATTGCTTGCCTTCTATTCTCGCTTTGAAACCTGTCAACTCTTTCCTCAGGTATGTCATCTGCTTCTTTAGAGATCGCGGATTCTGGTGCTGGACTTAGTGGTACACCAACGCACTTTCTTGTACGCTAATAAACCCTAGTTATCCTTTCTGCATTTTTTGTTCTTCTTATTTTGTGATATGGTGTTGGAATTCTCGTCAGACGCATATATCTCACAGCATTTTTATGCATTTGCTTTTGTTGCTTATGCTTTCAAATTTTATAACCTTGTAACTGCAGGGATTTTTTCGGGTAGCCTCTCATTGGATGTAAGCGAGGATTCCACTTGGAGGATGAGGAGAGGTGGTTTTTGTGGGATGCGGTCCAAAAGGGTGATTTTTCAATTCTCTTTTTAGCATTACACATTTCTGAACACTTAGTGGATTTGTCATAGTGATCGATGGGCACATGTACACCTAGTTTCTATACTATTTTGTTGGTGTGGAGTGGAGCTCCATATGTATGGCCTGTTGCCATTGTTTTTCTTTCTAGGTATGTTTTATGTTGAGTATGATTCTAATTGCTAGAAGGTGTGGTGTAGACGGAGATAGCTGTGGATCACTTTCAGATCCTTTACTTTAATCTTCAAGTGCAGCTACTTTGTCTTCCTGCTGCGAATTGTGCTGCATTTTGCCTAGGTGTTAAGCAGGAAGATCTTTTGGAATTAGAAGTAGGAAAAGATTTGGCATCGTGATTAGAAACCAAATCATTGAGTAGACTGAAAGTAGGGATGGTGATACAGGAGAAAGTTATGGTCCCACTGTAGATAAAATGATTGTATATATGGTTTAGGTAACATCAGCTTTAATATAAGTTGCTAGTAGCAATAAATTACATATCTGTCCGGAACTAGTAAACATATAATGCATCATATTTCTTTTTATATGTAGAGAATGATTTAACCATACTCTAACACAGGTTTGAAGTTGCGGTAAGGGCGTAATTAGAGTTCTTTTATACAAATGTAGAAGATGTATGTGCACCACATACTTCCGCACAAGTTCAGATTTTGGAATCAAGGGTTCTAGCAAAAATGGTTTGTATAGTGGAATCAAGTTAAAGAGTCACCACAATGAAACTGTGGGAGAGAGTGATTGAATAAAGGTTGAGACATGGAACTAGGATGACATGGTGTAAGCAAAGCACTATATGGTGTACATGGATCCATATTACTGGACCCGTCCACTGGGAAAAGGCTTTGTTGTTGTTGTACTTCTACATTAACTATCCTTGCTTCATTTAATGGAATTGCTAATATTAACTATCTTAAAACAACAATGTTGATTATAATTTTGTATTTTCAATCAACTTCCACCAGCACTAGCAATAGCAATACTATCAGGCACTTTGGTCCTCTGGACAGTAGCATATTAGCATTTAAACTGGTGTTAGTGTGGCAGATAGGAAGACTACACAGATAACATTATATTAGGCTTGAGGTAGAAAGTTATTTTAAGCTTCAAAGCAAACGAAGGGAAACTAGTATTATAAGAACAAAGTGTACTTGTACAAGCAGGGCTGGAATAGACATGATCCTGCATGATGATAAAATTAGACCTTTGGCATGGAATAGAAGGTTCATGTAGTGATATGTATATATTAGGCAAAATCATTCAAGGATGCTCTACAAGCCATGATATTGTTTAACTGCTGCCCGCTCCTCCCTATCCCTAAAAAGGTATGGATGACAGAATCCAGTCAGTTTCTTAATTCATTAGCTTACTTAGAGCATTCTTTATCTCCTTATGAGTAGAAGAGAAGGTAACATGTACGTTGAGTGATACTGTTACAATGCTTACAAGAGCCAACAAGAATATGGAGGTTTGCATGTGTTTTGTTAGTTGACCTAATTATCATTTATTATGGAGGTTGGATATATTTTCTTGCGTAAAATGCTTCAAAAATGGGCACTAATTATACACTTATTTTGCCTTGAGGGAACAAAATACCTCAATCCATAATGGAGAAAACTCGATTCTCATTTCCTTTTAAATTAGTTTTTTTTTTTTAAAATTTTTACAATTATTTTTTTTTAAGGGAAAGGAAGAGGAAGTTACAGACCATATTAGATCATTCTCAGGCTTTAGTACTAGATTGACTTATAATCAAGGATATCCGTGCCGGACGGCACGTGCCGAAGCCCCCTCCCCTCTCTCTCTCTCCCCCTTTCCCTCTCCCTCTCTCTCTCTCTCTCTCATTTTTTTTTTAATAATTATCTTCCTCCTCGCGTTCATGAGGAGGAAGATGAAGGTTGCCCGCATGCGACCGTCGTTTTTTTTTATGAAAACGCGCAGCACGCAACCGGCAGCTGCCAGTCGCGCGCTGCGATGGTCATACGCCTTCGGGCTTGTGACCCATATATATATATTTTTAATTTTTTAAAAAATTAAATATATTTAAAAAATATTTAAAAATATAATAATATATAATAAAATGTAAAAAATAATATTTTATTATCGGCAAGGTCGGCGCGTCTCGAATTTAAAATTTATCGAAATTAGGCACGAAATAAATTCGTATTATCTGCTTCGGATATATAATCGGAGTTTATTTTATTTTATTTTATTTGTTTATTTCATTAATAATTTATTATTATTATTTAATAATTTTAATATTTTAAATATAGTAAATTGTACGTATCGGTATGGTCGGCACATGCCGAGTTTCGGATTTACCGATACTCGACTCGGCACGATACGGAAAACCTTGCTTATAAACTATTTTCTCTAATAGAGGTGTTTTCCTTACTCCCTCGTAATACTAGGCTGCTTTTCATGCTTACAGTTTGGCAGTTTCATTGACTTGGATGCATATGATACGCTAGCCATGAAGCTAAGAGGGGATGGAAGATGTTATATATCCACTGTAAGTTCTTTTGAAGATACAAGTAAAAGGATATTTCTATCTTTTTTTCCCCAGGTTTAACAGCATGTACCTGGTTATTTCATAAGAAGCTGCACCTATGCTGAAGCATATATCATTATATGCAGATATATACTGAGAATTGGGTAAACTCGCCTGGGCAAGAGGAAGACAACTCCTGGCAGACCTTTGTCATAGTACCCAAGGACGAGTGGTTTGTTGCGAAGGTGAGCTTATTTTAATAGTTTTTGTGGTTTTCCTATGGATTTGTGCATACTTAATATGTTATTTGATGGTATATCTTGGGATTCTGAGGTGTAGACTTGAATACCAGGTTCCTCTGGATCGATACTTACCAACATACAGGGGGAATGTCATAGATGTGCAACTGGAAATGAACCCAGCACGCATTGTGGGCATGTCACTCTCTGTGAATGCTGAAGGTGGTGTACCTGGCGCTAAATCTGGACCCGGCGACTTTAGATTGGAAATTGATTGGATCAAGGCTATGAGAACATAATTTGTTTAACTCCACTAGGTGAGAGGTTGTCTTTGCTGGCTATATAGCTCAAAAGAGCATGTTTGTTGAAAATTATATAAGGCTCTTGATTTTATTAGAACGATTGACCTCAGAGTGATTCCCGACGCTCATAAGCAACCATGGTCGAATGTTGGGAATCTTTCAAAGTATCGAGAGTTCTTTGATACATTACAGCGAAGCAGCACCTTGGAATCTTTTTATTGTAAATTTGTTCTAATGGGATTTCTAGTCTTTCAGGTGGCTATTCAGTTCCTGGTATGGTTATTTTTAGCTCTACAAACTGGATATTTCACAACTTTACAGGACTGGCTAGGACCATCCAGTAAATTGCCAATAAAAGGTGCCCAGGGGCCATGTCTCGCAATGAATGTTGGTATAGTAGTGTCTCTTATCTCATAGTTTTTCCCCCCCTTTTTTTTTAACTTTTAAGTTTAATTTGTTCCTAGGTGATCCGCAAGTTTGATCAATGAAAATTTGGTTTCTTCTATTTGAGTATTTCATAAGTGCATCGTAACTGTTTTACTGAATACGAAAGCATTGATCATCTGGTGCTTTCTCTTGTGGATCATTGTATACATACATATGCATATAATATATACATACATATGCATATAATATATACATACATATATATATATATACATATATATATATAATATATATATATATATATTCTGTAGAGAATTCTATCAGCTAGTTTACACGCTTTGGATAGTATAATACAAAATCGAAATTGCTAGATGTGAATGGAATATAAAAAGAAATATTAGAATAAGAAAATTTTAGATGTAGATTGTTATATATATTATGTGACCAGTCTGTCGAAGGTATGAGATTTGTAGGAAGTGAACCGCAAGCAATCACACTAGATAGACTGTTTTAATGTGAAAAGCCCTTGACAAATTCTAGGGAAAAACAACAGGCGTTGTCGCTGCCAGCATAAAGAATCTAGTAATGGAGAAAATATAAGATTTACTATCCACATATCCTTATACAGTCCCTCGAGCCCAAATAAAACATGTTTTCTTACTGATAGACGAAAAGTCGAAACCCTTGCGCCGGAGATAGGAGCAGAAATTTGTAGAGCATTGCATGGAGGTTGCAGGAGTTGTGGAGGACGTGGAGAAGGTGAAGATTGTGGGAGGCTACGTCACTGCGAGCTCGTCATATGGCTCCTCACGTTCTTGCACGGGTTGTGGAGATCGTGTATGACTGGTTCTTTGCCTGAACGGTTACTTGCCTACTCCGGAGCCTCGGTTAGATAACAAGGCTCTAACTGACATAGCGCCTCGCCCACTTATTCTCTGGTGATGTTGGTTGGCACGTAGCATGACATAAATACAACAGGCTCAGATTGGCCACACACTTATTCTTGGACCAACCCACTTGACGGTCTGCACGTCAACACATAACGGCCTCATAACCTACCACTCAGATTGTCAGCTAACCTCAGAACAGCTCGAGTCCTATATTACATAGCCTCGGCCTGTCTCTTCATCAGTCACGCAGCCACCATTTACCGAACTACTTTTATATGGCTCGTCCATGTGCTTCCTTTGTTGACACATGGTAGATATGATCTGATGTTATATCAATCCGCATAATATAGCTTTCAAAACCGTACCACATTAAACCGTCCATTTGGTTTTTTTTTTTTTTTTTTTTTTTTTTTTTTTATAATGTTGTTTGTAAGCTAAACCACATTTAATGGTTTAAAAACTTGAAACGAAAATATGCAGACTAAGAAAATTATGACATTTAGCCTATGTGTTAGGAGTACTTTTCACTCTCAAGAAGAATGGCCAAAATTATATGCTCTTAATCTGTTACATGTCTTACTTTCAATATATTCTCTAAATAAATAAAAAAAAAAAAATCAGCGATTGTGAATTATCCTTTTGCTCAAAACTTTCAATATATTCAATTATATGCTGGTGGTACTTATACATAACAAAGATCTAATTTCTATCCAAAAAAAAGGAAAAAAAAAAAATTGAATGAACAAAAAAAGTGCCCAGGAGCAAGTACTAGCTATGGATGTTAAAACTTAAAAAAAAAAAAAAAAAAACGTTCCGGAGTGCATAAAAACCCACCCTTAGGGCTGTTTGGTTTGCAGGAGTTGAGGCTGCAGCAGTTGCAACCGCTGCAGTTCGCGAACGCGCGTGTTTGGTTTGCTGCAGTTGTAACTATGCTGCAGTTGCAAAGTGGGGTGTGCTGCAGTTGGAGGCGCGAACTGCAGCGGTTCCAACCACGGAAATTTCGGCCGTAGTTACAAACGCTGCAGTTCAGAATTTACAGAAATAAACCATTTTTTTTTCAAAATTGCAGAATCAGCCTTTTGGATTTTGCAAAAACCTCGACCCTTATCAATAAAAATTGGCAAAATTAGTCCCTCACATCACTAAATTTAGTAATAAAAATTTGTTTTATTCGCGCATTTCCCATGTTCGTCCAATAAAAATTTTTAAGTCAAAATATTGTTCCATTTCTTCAAAAAAAAACAAAAAACGAGATTTTGAAGAGTTTAAAATTTTTTGCAATTGTTAAAAGTTTTCCATAGTATAGAAAATTATAATATAACATATGAAAATATTTTATAATAATAAACAAACAAAACAAAATTTGAAACTGCAAGGCTCAACTGCATCGAACCAAACATCAGATTTCAAACTGCAGTAGTTCGAACTGCATCAAACCAAACAGACCTATTGCATTACAAAATCAGAAAAATACAACTCCCAGCACTTCCAACTGCTGCATTTACAACTACGACTCCAACTATATCAAACCAAATAGCACCTAAGTGTTGCAGATACCGTGACATTGCTGCTTCTCTCGTTCTATTGGTTAGTGCTGCAACCTCCTACATACGCATGATCATACTTGATGCACTTTTGTCCAGTACGACATGTACTTGGTCATTGGACCAAGGTTTGCTATGCATCCCCAAGAAACAACACAATAAATCACACATACTGATATGGTACAATCAAGACCACACGATGGGTAAATCTGTAATTTTGATATTTTGTGCGCATCACGAAAACGTTATGCGGATCACGAGACATGTGCTTTGTGGAGATTGATTGTGTGTAGTGTGTTGGGTAGTTTGTTGGGGGTGAGTAGTATTTTCCTTCATAAAATGTAAACCAGCCTGGATGAACAAGATGAAATGCAATGTGAATTCTGAGGTGAGGCGAGAAGCTTTTAACTGGCCCAGCCCAACACTCACATTACGGTTAGCAGCTACATTTCTTGATTTTTACTCCAATCTCCTTCTCCATTAAAGTCGCCACGGAGCTTGTTCATCCAGGCTGAGATGAAGTAGCTGTAATTCATGATTTTTTCTCCAATCTCAATCCTCCATTAATGTCGCCTTGAAGTTGAATTTCTTGATTTCTTCTCCAATCTCCTCCACCATTAATGCTGCATTGAGATTACAAAGGCTTTTGCGAAACTGAGGAGAGCACAAAGGCTTTAAATCCGATGGAAGCCGACGGTGTCAAAGCGTCTAAACCGAGCAAAGCACCGAAGCCTTTGCGAAATCCGACGGCGTCAATGCATCTAAGTCGAAGGGTCTAAACAGAGGAGAGCATGGAGCTTCATTTATCGCATTGAACAATCGAAGTAGGCGACAGCGACGCAGCGCGACGTACTGATCGAGATTCGAGAAGCTATTGCACCATGAAGAAGTGAGCATCAGCATCTCCTGCAAGACCTACCATTCTGGCCCTTCCACCCCGTCCACCCACTTCAACGTGAAGTCGCACAGCGGGGAAGACTAAACCGTTCCTGTCCAATTCGGTCCATGTATTATATGGTCAGATTTGGTCCATATATTATCCGGTCTGGACTGGTTCAAAGTTGGTCCTCTCTTTGGTCCAGCTTTTGTCCCTTGCTCCTTCTCCGGTCCGGTTAAACAGTCTCAATCACGAGCGCTACAATATGAAATTTTATCAAAGAAGAAGAATTGAAAAGCTTTGAAAGCACAAATGCCATAGAATTGTGATCTCGAACAATGGTAGGTTGTCAAGGAAGATTTGATTGGATAATTTGTAAATATGGTGAGCCTCATCAATCCGCTCTTTGAGAAGAAAAGTTCTAAACTTGTAATCATCACTAGAAGAGCTAGAGGAAGAAAAATTACCATCTTTGAGCCTAATTACTTACTTTCGCACGCCCTATGCGCCAAAACACCTCAGAACTAACAGACCATTGCATAGTTGTATCACGTGGTAGGCCATATATGACATATTTATAACATTCTAGCAAACACATAATCAGTTGATCTTTTATCCATCTATCGGTACATCTACAATAGCAAACTAATCAGCTCAATGCTCTACGTTTAACAAGTATCAATTCATTTCATAAAGCATAACTAACCATAGAGAATGCCTAGCAGAAGCACACAGACAATGGCCGAGACCAGAACCCAACACAACGTGCTCCGCAGTCTCTTCATGATGCTTCTGTAGCAAAATCAGTTTGCGTAAATGAGTATCAGCTTATAGTTCCTTCCAATCACAAAGAACCTAATTCTACGAACTTATCCTGGTCCCTTTGTAATAGAACATTGCAAACGGGATAATAAACAAGACGAGCACAGCATCTACGATATAGACGACAAGCTAGAGGGTCTTCATCGGAAGGGTGAGGTTACAGGTGCCGATGTAGATGGCGTGGCGGCAGGCGTGCTGGTTGGCAACATCAGCAGGGAGCATGAGAATCGAGATTGCGGCTATGGAAAGGCCAAGGATAACGACGAGCTTAGGGAAGTAGCCTTCGTTTTTGTGTCGGGATGTTGGTAGTTCAGAAGAAGGTAGATGTTTACCAAAATAACTAGAACGCAGACCACCGCCGCCATGATAACCAGGGCCAGATTGAAGTACCCCATTGTTTGAGTAGATCTCCGCCACCGCTTGCCCCCCTCTCTATGACTTGAAGACAAGAGACATAATCGAAACTGGATTCAAATTTTGGGGTTATGAGATTTGAATCTGGCTTGAGGGAGAACGAGGAGGATGGTGTGTGGGTTGATGAGAGAGGGAAAAGATGACGGCCCTCGAACAGGGGCGCAGGAAACCGACGGCCCAGATCGGATGATTTGGATTGTGCAGTTTTTGAAACGTTATATATAATTTTTATCGATTTATTTGACCTAATTTGAAGTATTTTTAAGAAAAAGTTTGAACTACAAAGTTATAGATTGTGATGTGATCTACAACTTTGTAGTTGAATATTTTTTGAAAAAATATCAAATATTATGTCAAAATGATGATCTAAAATATTTGATATTTTTTCGAAAAATGTTCAACTACAAAGTTGTAGATCACATCAAAATCTAAAACTTTGTAGTTAAAACTTTTTCTTAAAAATGCTCCAAATTAGATCAAATAAGTCGATGAAATTTTATATAATGTCTCGTGATTCGTACAAAATCGGATGATTCAATCGGCGCCGTCGGATTTCCTGCTTCCTGCGAAAAGCAGGAAGCAGGTGAGTCGCGTCCCTCGAACAGCTAAGCTGTCATGAGGACCGGATGACAATCGGGTTGTACCTGCAGGTGCCGCCAGAACTACTAGATAATCCTGAACTTACTATAGTGCCCGCGATGTCCTTAAACTACAATAACCTTGCTGTCAATTTTTACGTTCACGTCTATCAATTTGCTGACGTGATAATTTTTAATTATTTTTTTTTATTTTTTTAAATTTTTTTAGTCTATTTTTAATTTGTAAATGCATCTTTTCAATTGTTAGGGATATTTTTTTGGGAAAAACTTTTAACATGATTTTAATAAGATTTATAATTTTAATGTTAAAAATCTTTCCAAAAATTACTTCTAAATAGGTGTTTAAAAACATTGAAAAAGATTATTAATACTTTAAAGTCTTTATCTATTTATAATCATTTTGTTGTAAAATTTTTGAAAATGAAAGCTGTAAATATCATCAAAATATATAAGTTATGCTGTAAGTTTTTTTAAAAAATGTCTTAAGTATTATTTTGGTAAAAGATAGATTAACCCCACATAAAATAAAAATAAAAAAAATATCATATCAATGAATTGACGGGCGTGGATGGAAAAATTGGCTGACAATTTTTCTTAATTCAGAAATATCCCGGATACTATCATAAGTTTAAAATTATTAAATACACATTTAAGAAAAATTCAAGGAACTAAGGTCTATTTTTGCCTTTAAATTTTGAATTTAAGAAAAATTCAAGGAACTAAGGTGTATTTTTGCTTTTCTTCCTCTTTTTCTTCTAAAACAAAAAAAATTAATTAAATAAATAAATTAAATTAAAATATTAAAAAAAAGAAATTGCTTTTCTTCCTCTCTTCGGTCGGAACTTTCAAAACGCAGAACCCAGCACTTAACTTGCCTTCTCGCCGCGCCGTGATGGCCGCCTGTAGCCGGAGAACCCTGGTCGCCGCCATCCACCGTCTCTCCGTGCACCGCTTCCACCCCTCATTTTCCCACCTTCCCCACCATCATGACCGCAGAGCCTCCAAAGATCCCGCTCCGACGTTCTCTTTCTCTTTCTCCCGATCCAACCTTACTCTGCCATCCTTCTTTCAAAACCCTAGACGCCTTGGGATCGGTATTCCATTCTTCTTCAGAACCTATTCCTCCTCGGCCTCTGGCGCTGAGGGCTCCGACGATATTGAGTTCGACAAGGACGTTGCTGAGATCCTCACCGACACTACTGCTTCTACGGTTGCTTCTGTGCCGTCTCCAGTTCCTGGAGAGGTTGCTGCCGCGGCAGCCGATTCGTTCCTCCCTGTTGCCGGGCTGCAGTACTTGATCGATGGTGTCCATTCGCTTACAGGTCTTAACTGGTCAGTGATTTTTTTTTTTTTTTTTTTTTTAAATTAAATAATTTCTCACTGAATGGTGCTCCAGAGGTAGAAATTAGAATTTTGTGTTGTTGATTATCAGGTCGCTGTTCTTGTTTTAGGTGGGCGGCTATTGCACTGACGACTGTGCTGATTCGAACTGCGACAGTTCCACTACTGATAAATCAGATGAAAGCCACCATCAAACTGAACGTGAGATGTTCATCCACATCTCTCTACGCTTGTACATTTCTCGATTGTACGACCTCACCTTTGGGAGCTTGATAAGTGAACCCTCTTAGATTCTAGATCCCAATTCCGTTTTTACTTTTATTTTTGCATTTTCAGATTTGTTTGCCTAGTTCCATACCAGTTATGCTCAACGTTTCGTTTGACTAACTAAATTAACCGTCTCAATAAAACTTAAAAGGCAATCAATACAAAGAAAATTAGAATGTAAAGGCGAACCTCGAGTTATAAACATAAAAGAAATGTCTCTCTTAATTGATCATTTTGATGGAGTCACATTTGACACGTCATTAACAGCGTCATATGTGGTATGGCACAATTAAGAAAGCGATAAATATAGGAAGAATTACAGTCAAATATGCAGTTAAGGAAGTCAAGATCTTGGAGATATTCATGGAGATCTATTCCCTAATTAAGGAGTTTGTTACCATAATTATTGCAATGTAACCTAAGGTTCCAGGAGGATTATATAGGGTGTGTTTGGTGGCAGCTGATGGTTTTTATAGTTATCTAGCTTATGCAACTGTTAGTGGCTGATAGCTGATTCATCAAACATCTAGTTGATTGTACAATTTAGCTGATAACTCTAAAAGTGTTTGGTAAATAAAATTTTTTAAGTAGCTGATAGATATAAAATGACAAAAAGGACACGAGTACAATTTTAATCATGTATATTCTATTATTTTTCATGTAAATAAACTTAATAATATATTAGCTACATAATTAAAATATAAAAAATGAATTAGACTATCTAAATTTATAAAAAAAAAATACATATATCAGTTTTTTTCTAAAATTCTAATTACGTCGCCTAGCATTCCATAATGAAGTAGCAATATCATTACGAATTTCACTCATTTACCTGTAGCTGTCACTTGAATCTTCATCGGTGGTAAAAGTATTTGTACATCCGACAAATTATTGTGTGGTACATAATTTAATTAAAAAAAACTTATATAGTACATCAAAAACTGGATCTAAGTTGCCACGGCGGTGATAAATACCTCACTCAGTGGCGGGAGCGAAAGCCGGAGGCGATGGAACGAGGGGAGGAAATAGCATAAACCATGAAATCATGAAAACGGCAGAAGAATAAGTATTTATAATAAAAGAAGTGGTATATCGTGTAATTAGTAATTAGGGTAAGGGTATTATAGTAACTAGATATTCATAATCTTATAGATGATGGTAGCATGCTGGACGGCTTGCATTTTGCCATCATCTAACTTTTTCTTATTCATCATCTAAAAACGACCTAATGATGTACTTTACCAAACATAGATTATTACTTAGAATTAGATTATTCTCTAATCTATAATCTAAAAGCTATCTAAAAATCTCGAACCAAAGACACCCATAACCTCATAACAGCCACATAATCTGGGGCCGGTTATCTTGTTCTTCCTCGACACATAGTGAAAGATATTCCTCTGAGACTGCCCGTGGATGTAGGTGATTATCACCGAACCACGTAAAATCTATGTGTCTTATTGTTTTTCTGTTCACGTTCTCGCTGCGGTAATTAACAAGTCCGATCTCAAAACTACCACTGCATTATTGGCGCCGTCTGTGGGGATCGAGACATTGAGAGGATGACAGGACATAGAAGGAAGAGTAAGACAAGAAGAACTCCGGCAAGAGAGGCGTTCCGACGAGTGACGGAGGCAGAATGCCGAACTTGGACGGAGCTTGTCAGATTAAACAAAAGAAAAAAAGAAGCAGAGGAACCAAACACAGAGCGCCAACAAACACGAGAATGACGATAGCGATAATCTCGTCCACTCGGTGACTTCGACGGCTAACAACAACATAAAATTTCAACATTAGATAAGAACTTCGCGCCACCGAGGCAGATTGCTGCTTCTGCGCCCAGCGGGGCTATTGAAGGAGCTTGGATAAAAGAACCTCCTGTAAGCCTTCCTTAGAGAAGCTTGGAGAAACATCACACTATTGAAGGAGGATAACTGGTAGCTCCTACAACGAGAGCACAGAATAAAACATCAAGTAAGCCTCTTATTATAGAGCTTGGATAAAAGAACCTCTTATAAGCCTTCCTTAGAAAAGCTTGGAGAGACATCACACCATGGAAGGATAACCGGCAAGCTTCTACTACGAGCATCGATATAAAAAATTTCAGTAAGTCTCGAACATGGATCTCTCACAAGTTTCCAACAAGAAGCTGGGAGAACAACAAACACTATTGCATAACAGAGGAAATTCAAAAATACATAGTCTTGTAAGCCTTCTACCAAACAAGTTTCTTATTAGCCTTCTTGTGGAAGCATGGAAAGCATATTCTCCTAAATCTGAAACGCTTAAGGAGCTTAGAGGGCAACCAAGCAACTGCGTGCATTCCTCTGTCTACCTAGAGGTAAGATAATCTCTACACTAATTACTTAATATTGGTATATATGTATGACCCAAAAAATCCCAATAAGTCTTTCTTTGGAAGCATGAGCACAATTAGCATTATCTCAAAAAAGGTAGCTCCGGTAAGCCTTCTTCAAGAAGTATGGAAGTGAGCTCTATAATTTCAAGTTGAACTATAATTTCAACATTATAATTCGACCATTCTTTTATGTAAGTCCGGTCTTTATATTACCTGTAGCTTTAAACTTGATCTTTCAGATAATACTGGGTCGGACTTCACCAGTTACATTCCTGATGAGCTTTCTAGAGGAAGCCGGAGAGCGAATTCTATATCCGCCAGCTCAATCTTTCATATATACCGACTCGGTATTCACTTGCAGCTATTTGGTTAATCCCTTGTAACAGGCATTAGATGGGATTTCGCCTAGAGCCATATATTTGATATTTTGTAACAGGCATTAGATGTCTCGAGTTAAAATTATATTTCCACTATGTCTTCTGGAAGAAGCATGGAATCAATTCTATAAGGTTCTTCTTGGCTTTCTACATTGTGCTCTGGTCCGGATTCATCCTATAAAGTCTTGAAACTAATTCTACATAGTCATTCTTGGCATTCTATTAATATTTTGCTGGGTTGGATAGCACCAGCAAGATATGAAGCAACAAGAAGTAAATCGTTTGATATTCCAAAATTGAAGAAAAGACCACTGGAGGGGGTTATCACCAGTTAGTTAGGAAACATATGCATAAAGATCTCTTAATTAAATGCAATGCCGAATTCTGATGTGCTCAAGGCAAAAGAAGAACCATTGGATTGAGTTTCACCATATGGATGTATAAGAAAAAGCATTATCTCGATTTCCACTAAATGGACACCAAAGAGCTTATTAGTTGGGTGATTGACCACCCCAGAACATCGTTGGCGAAGCACCACGACAAGGTAAGTTTATTTTTATAGTCATAATCATTCAACTAACACCAAGTACAGGTAGTCACAGCGCCATAACCGACCTCCCTGGATGAAAGCTTGATTGAGCAATGAATAGCGCCAACGGTAGCAAAGTCTTATTCGTTTCTTGATCAGCATGATCCCATAATGTATTGAGCAAAATCATGAAGGAAAATGGCGGCTATGACAAAGGACGTGGATGACTTGAACGCGAACAGTGAGGAACTCATATCTCGCTGACGCCGAGAAAGACGTCAACCTCAAGTGAAGTGGATGGCAGCAGCCGAAACGACAGTGATGAAGCCTTCAACATCAATACAACTCATTGGAAATTTTAGAGACGGAGGATCGCACATCACTCTCTTTTCTATCCAGTTGGGCAGGGCTCATCTCAATTTCGGTTCGTGGGATCGACTGTTCTCTCATCTGTTAATAAAGAGGAGAATACTACCCGTTGGGAAGAACATCGTAACAATATAATCATTAGCATGCTAGGGGGCTCAACCAAGCAGGTTGAGATCAGTCTAACATCGTTTTTTGCCCATTACCTATCTGACCATCGCCGTTAAAGAAATCTACCGAGAAGACGAAGGCATAGCGTTAGTGAAACCAACATTTATGAAGAAAAAGCATACCGGACAAAACGCTCGAGGGCCAACACTACTAGAACAAACTAGCAAGTGCAGTGTAGAGGAAGATCCATTTTGTCAATAATGTGTAGTGTTCGGCATCTCGAGGAGTTCAGCAATCCAGAAGTTCGATGAGGGGGAACATTCGGTAGTTCGGAAATTCGAGGTATGGGAGCATTGTTTGGAGGTTCCACAATTAGAAGCTTTCAACAACTTGAAGAATCGGAGTAACTAAAACAAATACATCGACAAAGCGCTGCTAGAAGACCAAAGTGAGCATCTCGAGCAATAGTTTGAAAGCTAACTAAAGTTAACTTCCAAACTAGGGGGCCTATGATGCGTCACATTTGACACGTCATTAACAGCGTAATACATGGTATAACACAGTTAAGGAAGCGATAAATATGGGAAGAAATCATAGTCAAATATGCGGTTAAGGAAGTCAAGATTTTGAAGATATTTATGTAGATCTATTCCCCTAATTAGGGAGTTAGTTATTAAAATTATTACTATGTAATCTAGGGTTCCTAGAGGATTATATAACTTCATGACGGCCATGTAATCTAGGGTTCCTAGAGGATTGTATAACTTCATGACGGCCATATAATCTGGGGCCGGTTATCTTGTACTCTCTCTACCACATAGTGAAAGATATTCCTCTGTGACTGCCCGTGGACGTTGGTGATTATCACCGAACCACGTAAAATCTGTCTTATTGTTTTTCTGTTCACATTTTCTCTGTGGTAATCAGCGAATCCGATCTCATAAGTACCACTCAATCACATGTTAATTTAGAAATTAAGTGAAAAATTGGCGGACCCCTAGTATGACTACATATATGTGTAGATATGTGAAGCTTACAGGGAGATGTGAAAGGAAGTCATCCTTGGAGAAGGTTAGATTACACTTTATTTGTGGTCTTAAAAGTTGGGATAGAATATAGAAAGAACACTTTTTATAAATGTTACTGGATCCCCGTTAAAGAACCACATCAGTTGGCCCTGGTGACATGATTTTACGGGGTCGTTGGCACGACCAGTGCCACTGCAGGTAACATGATCAGCACAAGCCAAAAAATAATTTTATGTATTTTCAGTTTTACCTTTTTAGAAATGTAAATAAAGTGTGTATCAGCATGGCCAACATGGCATGATTGTCACTTGCCGAGCCACGTTTACCGGAATGCGGCTCGCCTTGGCACTAAAAACCTGACTATAAAAAATTGCTTGGGTGCCCAGGTGGAAAGGGAGAAAACTTAATTATAATTGTTTTCGTAGTTGAATGAGGAGAACAAAGAAGGGGACCTACTTGTTTCATTTATGTTGAACCTACACATAGATCATATTTTACTGAATTGAGCTTCAATCATACAGATGATGCATGCATACAATTGATTGCAATTGTATGTACCACGTTGTTGTGGATTTTAACTCTTGTGGTACCCACTTAGTTGTAAACTCAGCAGGTGCACAATTTCTTGCATTTGCAACCGGTAGATAGATGAAAACATCTTTATGTCTATGAACATAAAGATTGTAAGTCACTTGAGGGCTGTGAGCTTTATAAGATAGATCAAGTTGAAACTCCAGGTGGCTCATCCTGTTGCAAGAAATACCAAACCTTACGTATATTTAGTTTTTCTTCGCAGATTTTCACCTTAAGATGTCGAATTTTATGTATAAGTAGATATTTGTAATACTTTCTTCTAGTTTTGTTTCTATTACTTCTTGTTAATTAAACAGTATAATCCAGCTTCTTCATCAGTTGCTTGCATGATAGGCAAAGAAACTTCGTGTCAACCTAATTCTATGAACTCATCCTTTTTCTTTACAGGAATTGAGACCTGAACTGGAGGAGCTGAAGCTACAAATGCAAAATGTTTGTCTTGAACTCAATTTCTTTTAGTATTGTTTAGTGAATTTCCTTTTATATACATATGTTTATGTATGTCTATGTACCCTTGCATCCTCTAGGTGCTTATGGGGTGATGTGTGTGTGTGTCTGTGTATCCTATGTGTGTATGTTTCTCTGTGTGTCTGTTGAAATCGTGTGTGTATGCACTTATGTATGTACGTTTGTTGTATTGTGTGTATCTGTGTGTGTGGTAATTATGATACTAACTTTTCCCAGCTTGTCTAATTCCATAGGCATGTGTATATGTGTTTTTATATGTATGCATATCTGTCTTTTTGTATAAAATATTAATTCATCTGGTTGCTTTCTTTTTTAATGATATATTGCCTCTGTTGCAGTCTATGGATCCTCAGTCTGTTCAAGAGGGCCAAAAGCGAATGAAGACATTATTCTTAAAGTATGTATTGATCAATTCCACATATGTATGATGTAGTTTGTATGTGATGTTCCATCTTCCTCTTGCACATGCAATATTCAACAATATTTCCTTAGAAATCTTGACATACACTTTGTTGAAAATGCTAAGCTTCAAATAACAAAAATGAAGTTTTGTGAAGGCATTAGCAAGTTTGTTCAAAAATTGAATGAGAAAGCAAAGGATATGTGGCAAATGGTTAACTAGCAAGTCAACTTGGTCAAGTGAAAGCCAAGCTACTGTTGGGAATCAAACTTTCCACGCCCAATTCCTACCCCTTGATTTTTCTACTGTTGGGAATCAAACTTTCCACGCCCAATCTTTCCTACCCCTTGATCTTTCAAACTAGATTCAGGTCAAAGTGCTCTTTATTGGTTTCTTCATTGACTATTAACTTGATTAGGCTAACTAACTCATCGTCAATCTTGTTTGTTTTTTAATACATATTGCATAAGTGTATATATTAATTGTTATCTTTTAGATAGTGCTGCTTCTCGCTAACATGTGTTATCATTTATGCTTTAAATTTCACAACTACTCATTTATAGCCCTAAAAAGTTTATTGGTCTGCGTGTTCATGTTGCACTTTTAACTACTAAGAATAGCTGTAAGTTAAAAGTAGACACAAAGTACAGGTTGAAAATAAAGTCTTCAGTGTTTGGGTGACGTTAGATTGTGTTTTATTTGATTTACCTTTCTGTATTGCTTATCATTGTAAGCCTGATAAAATATTAACGCTCTATTTAAGTTGAGATTTGTGTGTTGTTACTATACCTGCTAATACTATCTAATTATTTTAATGTTTCCTGTTATTTTCTGGAATTTGAAGGCATGGGGTGACCCCCTTTACTCCATTAAAGGGGATATTTGTTCAAGGACCTGTTTTTATCTGTTTCTTCTTGGCTGTAAGTGGAAATGATGCTCTCGATTTCTGGTTCTTTTTAAATTAGTGCCACTGATGGGTTTCTCATATGACGCACTGACTCATTCTTGAAAACATGATTTGACACGGCATATGGCTAGAACGCAACATGGCATCTAAACAACAACTTACTATAATAGTTTAGACATAACTTCTTTTTTATATAAATAGTCATTCCCACAACAACTTGAACAAAGCAAAAGTGCAAAGCATACCATTTCTTTCATCTTTAAATACCTTAAGATGTCTTGTGCATGTTTAGTTAGCATCTTACTATGTAATTTGTACACATGACATCAAAACCGAGTTAAACAGCTAATCAGCGTAGTACAAATAAAACTACTAGGCATGTTGTCTAGTTGAATTCTACCTGCTGTTTTTAATCCCTGCATTTGAATTGTAAGTTCTCCATACATCTCTAGCTTGTGTATTGTCCATGCCTATGTTGAGTCCATAACTCCATATCCAATCCATTTCAGACAGACCCGCGAGGTCTTCATAAGTATCGCTTCTTCAAATAATTATTCATAGAAAGATTTGTAGCTTAACTGCAACTATCATTTCTAGTTATTTGAAAAAAAAGACTGTTTGATCTCAAAAACTCAGAAAGTTTTCTAACGAATTATATTTAAGTGTGATTCTTCTGTTCTGATTTTAATTACAATATTCCTGTTTTATTTGTAGATCTCAAACATGGTCGAGAAAGTTCCATCTTTCAAAAATGGTGGTACATTATGGTTTACGGATTTGACCACTCCTGATCCTCTATACATGCTCCCAGTCTTGACATCATTAACCTTTCTGGCAACTGTGGAGGTAACTCTACTTTTGTTGTCAAATTACTGGAGGACATTACAATAACTTAAATGCACAGGATTTGTCTAAAATTTAGCAGTTTATCTACTTGAAGAAATATTTAGTGTCTTGTGATTTGATCAGCCATTGTCTGATTAGAAACAGTTAGAATTAAGCCGCTTAAACAATGTTGTATGTATTCGTCCTTACTCTTAAACTGAACACGTTCAGCAAATAATATTATGGTAACTGATTATTTATAAAGAAACTGTAACATCCTATTTGGCATATAATATGAGCAGCAATATAAGAAATGTTGAACGATTTGAAGAGAACTGTGGATCTTGTGTCATTAATTTGTCAAGCTTAATAAATTACTCTATCCTGTCGACATTAATGTCTATTTAATAGTGACGGATCAGATAATGCTAACTATTGGCTTTGCCAATTAGTGTTTGCTGTTGTGTTGTCTCTTAAGTCTTAACTGATGGCTAGCTTAGAAGATTATGATATGGTAAATGATCGTGAGCATAAACATCCGGAGCTACTTATATTTGGTTTGGTCTCAAGCGACATCTTCACCAAAAATCTCATTGCTATATATATCATTTTTACAAAAAATGCAGTTGCTGCTACACAACACTTATGCTGAATGAACTACAATACTTACCGTACAAAGTGCTATTTAGTGCTATTAAGAAATGCAATTGCCACTACAACAAACCTATGTTGAGTGAGCTACAATACTTACTGTACGAAGTTCTATTGAGGAGTACAGCATGCAGCACCTTCCCCACTCACATCCAGAGTTGTTAAAGGCGTGCCTTGCTGCGCCTAGGTGCGTCACACGAATCTGTGCCCCCCAAGAACAAGGCAAGGCACCCGTTCACTATCGCGCTAGGCGCGCCTTGCTGCGCCTAGTGAACATGCCTCACTTGGTGAGCCCAGTTAAGCCATCAGAACTTACCGTTCAGCCCATATAAGAGCTCCCTGCTCAATACAGTGGGCTAAATAGGAAAACAAATCCTAATTTTTCTCACAAGCAACACGCTTGCTGGATTGGAAGATGACGGCGAAGGCTGGAGAAGAATCAACCGCAGGTCTGCATCTAGAAAAATCAACCGAGCTCAACGATCAAAGTTTTCTAATGAATCTTATCATCTTCATCTCCTCCTCAAGAATCAAGCTCCTCTTTTTGTTTTCGATTTTTCCTGCTTCTTTGCTTCCTTTTTTTCATATTATCTCTAGAATTCTGGTGCAATGCGATCTTCTGATTTTAAATTTGGTTTTCGATTTTCATGCTTCTTTTTACTTTCTCCTGATTGTGCTTTAAATCCTTTATTTTTCCGATAATTCGAGCATTTGTTTTTGGAGGTAAAAAGAGCCATACAAGCTTGCTGTTCATGTGACTATGAGTAAACATGTTCATGTGAACATGTCCATCATAGTCAAGAGGCTCCAGACGAGCTAGTTTTTCATAATGAACATGTTCATCATGTGAACATCTCCAAACGAGCTAGCTATTCATCACTTTTTCACACTTTGAGACTTAGAGTCAACATGTTCATATGATGTGACTATGTGATTTTCCAACATGGCTTGTTCAGAATCCATCAATAAGCTAACTTTCGCAAAATTTAGAGGTAATTAGAAAGTTGTACATATGTTAAGAGCTAAGAGTCTTAAGAATTATGTAAGAAATTTATCTGTGTATTTTGTTGTGTATAAGTTCTTTGCTAATAGGCTTGTTTTGATCTTCTCTATGACAACTTTGGTTTAAATTTATATTTTTTATGGAGATATTTATATCTAAGAGAACAACGCGTCTTGTGTTATTAAGGCCCACGCCGCGGCTTGCGCCTTGGTGTGCCTGCGCCTTTGACAACATTGCTCACATCTTAACTGGACTGAATGCATTTGTAAGTGAAGTGCCACGCTAATTGCGATCAAAGGAGGAAGTTGTGATCAAAGGAGGAGACATATCTAAGATAGTTTGGACCTCTAAGATAGGGACTGTTTGTTGCTTAAGTAAGAGGTAGTAATATGATGAGAATGTTCAGTATAGCAAAAGGAGAGGGGAGGCAATTGTTGCAAAAGCTTCTAAAGTAAATATTTTGTTCCAGTGTCAACTGAATAGTTTCTGTATTGCTCATGTTATTTCAATTTTTTATGCTGGTTGGCTGAAACATAACGCGCCACGCCATTCGCACGAAACAAGACGACAGGATGATTGTTGCAAAAGGTTCTAAAATGAATATCTAGTTTCAGTGTAATCCGAATTGTTTCTGCATTGCTCATGTTATTTAACATGCCATGCCATTGGCAAGAAACTAGACGACACAATAATTTTGATAAAAGCTTGGATACAATACGGTGGATATATGACAGAAAAATGATATAAAATATTCACAATGAGATTATTGTATATCCCTGATTTAGTGGTAGTTATTATTAACATTCTCGTAAACTTTGTAGTTGCATAAAACAATCTAAGATGAAAACTACTTTATTTTATTTTTCAAAAGACTCAAAATTGTTTTCGTAAAGTAGTTGTAAGTGCATAATATAAGTAGAACAAGTCAAATTTAAGTTGCTAGCTATTTTTGGTAAGTTGACTCACTCAGTAGCTTGTAGTAGCGTACTCACATTCTACATGTAATAGTGCAAGCACCTACTAGCCAAACTAGATCCAGCTACTAGTTGCAAGGAAACACAACCTTACAACATACATCTGCAATATATGTTCAAGGATTGTCCTATCAAGTTTGGTGTTACTACGTTGTGACGTGGATATGACACCTTACAAGAAACACAACTTAATATCTCATCGTTTCTGAAGCAGTAACTTTGTTTAGCTGACTATAAGATACGGAAATCATGAACGCATTAGGCTAAAGTTCATGTTAGTAAAGGGAAGGCATAACATAATAGTTTGTGGAGTTTTTTCGTCAGCTTAAAATGAAGATTCTTTTTCATCTTTTGTTGTTATGCAGAAATTGCTTCCTTCTAAAGGTTGTGGTAAAAATGACCTTGCAAACATAAACTGATCATTTAATCATGTCAATTGGCGTCCATGCTCTATTATTTCTTTACCATAACATTTGGCATGCATTGCTTGCAGAGTCTCATGCTATAGAAACTCACAACTTGAGAGTTTAAACTTGACAACTGGTTTTGGATTTTAAATTTATGTAATAATACTAAATGCTTTTTGGTCTTTGGTTTTCCTAGTTGAACATGCAAGAGGGAATGGAAGGTAATCCCATGGCGAATACCATGAAGAGCTTCTCTAGGGTGCTTGGTCTTTTGACAATACCATTTACAGCGAGCTTTCCAAAGGTATTCAATGTTTTTATGTAGTAATTATGTAATATGTCTGGGTATCTCTTTCATTCAATTTTTGTTTGGATAGCGTTTGTTCAAACCAAGCTTTAAAGTGCGTGCTACTTGGCATCGGCGGCAGCATTGGCATTACATCTAAAAGTAGGTTGTGCCCCCCGTGATATTCAAAAGGAAAACAAAGAACTTACCGCACCTGCTTTCGTTATGCGCCGCTGCCACCACCGATTGAACTCGTCCTAGCGACAATGAGGAGAAGTTTGAAGTCACATGGTGCGTGACTGACCTTAACATACCTAGTCATCTTTAAAAGGTCATGCACATATCACTATTTTTTGAATTCTTATAATTTTAAGTTTTAGGTTCACAAATATTAAAATAAAATTATTAACTATCAATGTAGGTCGACGTGGTTGACACGGCTAGTGCTAGCTGAGGTCTTAAATTACTGAAATCGCCTGGGTTGGACGGAAAAAGTTGGTTCAAAGTATTGTGTAAGACCTGCTAATTTAGAAAGAATTTGTATTTTGCTGTTATGAACCGAGTATTTCAGTTCCATTGAAATTTCGGACATAGGGAAAGTAGACTGCTTCATGGCAACTCTACAATTATCATATACCCGCAAAGTAAATTATCAACTATTTCATTCCATAATCTAGGAAAATGAGTACATCACATATTTATAGAGCTGATTCTTCTAATTCCTACTATAACACAACTTTTACTAAGAATAAACCGTCCTCAATAAAATACTCTTATTGAACGAGGACATCTTTCTACTACAACACATATTAAATTATAATTCTTTCCTAATAGTTCTATGACTCGAGCTATACTCAACTAATAATTGGTCATCTCTTCATCGTGGCTTGTCGTAATGTCATCTTGGTATATAACATTCCACCCTCTTTGAAAAGCAAACCTTGCGCTCAACGTTGCAAAAGCAAACTTTTCATAAAAGTGATGATGTCCAAACCACCAACAGGGATATGTCGAAGAAACAATAAGTGGTGGCAACTTATAGAAGTTAGGGTTTCATATACTGGTCCAGATTAGAAAATTTGACCAGACCTAGTTCAGTCCGATCCTTGGTCAGTTGGTCTGACCTAGGAACCGACCCGACCTGAGACCTTACTGAAAACCTTTTTGTTTGTTATATAATGTTACATTTTCTATGAAAATAATACTAATATTTATTTTATTTTTTATTTTTAATATGATTTTATTATTATATACTTATATTATTTATTTTAGAATATATTTTGACTTTTTTGTTTGATCTGACTTTTAGCCAGTCCAGTCCAGACAAGATTGGTTAGATTCCTGTCCAATCTGCAGTCTGGACCTGGACCTTATTCGGGTATCGATCCGGTCGGTTGCGGACAGGATGAACATCCCTGTACAGAAGTAGGGAATGGTGACCTTCATGTTTATTCAGTATATCTGTTTCGGGCTTTAGACATCAATTTTTAGTGTAACCAACCCAATGAACAATGTTATTTTTAAAAGGGGGTATGTCATGCAGTGAATTGGACGTGACCTAGCTATCATATGGTATCAATTGGATCAAGTCTGAGTCAAGTTTATTCTTAGTCTAAGATTATTGAAAAAGTAGGATAGTACAATTGCAAGATGGTAAAAGGCGATGCAACACTTCTCGCAATCGGTGTAAAGTCACAAGTTTATTGTTTGGGTGGTTTCTTCTATGTAAGTTAAAAAAAAGGTCGATGTTCAGTATGTAAAGCAAGCATGACATTTCAGCTGCAGGCTAAGACATGATGGTAAGAAATCACAAAAGTCTGCTAGTAATACGTACTATACAGTTTAAAACACCCCATATATGGCTCAAGCAGAGGCCTGTGACCTTTTGGCTGGTAAGAAGCCAAATTCGGGGAAACAAACCTAAGTAGAAAGTTAAATTACTAACCAGAAAAAAAAAGGAAATTGATGTAAATGTAAGCAGATGTTATGAACTGAGTAGGTCGGTCCTACTCTCCGCGTCCGCGGCTGAATGCTGCAAGGGTACACCGGTGGCCTGGAAATGGATCTACAATTACCCTACTCCTATGATAAGAAACTAATTAACTAATTGCTTTTCTATTTCTCCAAAATCTATTGTCCTGGTAGCTTTCATCACCGATACAATTTGATGATTAAAATGATCAAATAACCATTTTGGTCCAATTCTGTTGAACTCGTACTGTAACTTATTGGTCTAATAACTAAAATGATCTAATGATAAAATAACTAATCGGTCCAATTTGGCCCCACAGCCAAAAGTTCCTAGTCTTTCTATCACAGATACATTGTTTTAGCCTGTTTTGCATGTTATGCCACGAACTTATAATAGTTCAATTGAAGATTGGAGATTTCCCAGTTATTCTTATCTCCTGCATGCCTTTGCTGTTTCTGTTATCTATAATTCTAAAATTCGACCTGTGAGTGGAGTTACTAATGATTATTATAACTTGATAGGCGATCTTCTTTTACTGGATCACATCAAACATTTTCTCCCTTGGATATGGATATGGTAAGTTTGTCTTTACCAGAATGAAGCGTCTTTGATCATTTTCTCTTTCCTAACTAAAAGGTTATTATTTCATTCTCTGCAGTAATGAGGCGCCCTGCTGTGCGAACAATTCTTAATCTCCCCAACATGCTTCCTCAGCCAGCACCTGCCTCACAATCCAGCTTTTCGTTCTTTAGTGGAGGCAAGTCCATTGCACCAGCAGCTTCTCCCATGCAGGCAGAGCAACCGGAGAAAACTAAGATCCAAGAACGGAAAATATCATCATCTTCTGTTATCAGCCAACGCATCAGAAACCTAGAGAAGACTGTGAAAGGCAGGACGAAAACAAAGAAGAAGTAAGATATTCAAATACAATATTGAAGAAGACGTTGCCTAAGACTAAAACTGAACGAGGAACAGCTTCTTGGTCATAGTTGAAGCTTGAACTTGCAGTGATATAAATGCCACTAACAATTATCTTTTGGATATTATATAATTTTTGGCAATATTAAATTTATACCCATATTTGTAATTGAGTTTTGGTTACATCCTTTTACACTGCATTAAGAGGAAGTTGGTGATATTATTCGAAATCTATGTCGGTGCAATGAGCTTTAGTTGACTCTAATCCTATCTTTTTTTCTTTTTAAAAAAAAATATTTATTTATTGATAATGTAACTTTTAGTTGTGTAGTTGAGTTTATTTGCTTGTAAGTAACATGGTATGACTGGCACATTGATTGTCAAGGCATGACCATACCAATGTGTTTGCTGCCATATCTGTGAGGTAAGCTATTTATGGTATCAATTTCAGTAATTAGTTTTTTTAGTTTTTTTTTAAAAGAAAAGAAAAAGTAAAATGCCAGGAGCATGATACGTATTGCCCTTATTAACCTTCTTTAAAAGAAAAAGAAAAACATTGCTATAGCACTGTGTTGTAGTTTGCATGTGCTTTCTAGTATTTATTGTCTGTTTATAGTTTATCAAATTTTGCTGAATTTTACTTTTATTTACAAACCATGCCTTAGAGCACTAAGAAAAAGGAAGCAGCTATGCATACATATGCAGCATTATAAACAAAAGAACTACTATTATAAGAAAACTCAATGAAATATGGGTCCCAATTTAAAAATTTGTAGAAAAAGATGAATTACAAATAGAGTCAAGACTCGCATATACGTGGAAAGTCTAAAGCAAGAAAAAATCATGTGGAGAGTCCGAAAGAAATTTACTATATAGAGAAATATCATTTTATCTTGTTAAAGTCATGTATCCACTTGCAAAAAGCTTATTAGTCTTAATTAATTGATCATACTTGATATGCATAGATGATCATTCATTTTCAAATTTGCTAGAATAATCAAATTTGACTTTTAAGACCTCTATTTCAAATAGTCATGCATTCTTTTATTTAATAAAAAATTACTAACTCTAGCATTTAATTTATCAGTAGTGGTGGATAGTAATGACATGCTCTTTTTGTTTTTCTTATGAAGTGCATTAAATTTTCATCTGCAAATTCTTCAAAATCTTTTTGCAACTCATTATAAGAAAAATCATTGGTAGAGCTAGAAGAAGATGTTACCTCATCGTCGCTATCCCCTAAAGCCATGAATGGCAATTGTGCATCTTCCTTTTTATTGTCACTTGAGGCACTTGAAGATGCATTTTCGTCATTTCAAGCCGCCGTTGCATTTTTCTTCTTATGTTTTAGATTTTTTGTATAACTGACAATTCTGTTGGATGGGTCACCTTTTCTTATAGTTTTAGAACTCCAAAACACCTATTTAGAAATAGTTTTTGAAAAAAAAAATTTTAACATAAAAATTATAAATCTCATCAAAATATACAATTTTAATGTTAGAAGTTTCCTAAAATATACATTTAAAATTTTATATTTTTAATTTTAGTTAAACGGATTATGAATTTGATATGCGCCTAAAAGTGCTCTTTTAAACAACTCTCAAAAGTTAGAAGAATAATAGATTGTGTCGTGTTTCAGAAATATAAAATAGTAAGTTTTGTTGATGTTGAGTACCCTTTATTTGTTGATTTTTTTTTTTTAGAATGTTAACAAGTTCTCTTACGTAAATAAGTACTCTAAACCAAGATTTAAGATACCGTTTTGTGCCGTATTTTGATAAATTTTAAACTTAAGGCATGCCGATAGTGTTGACACCCTATTTTGTCCGGGCTAGCAATTGTTACCGTTCCAGGCCGATGACTATTTTATTACAATATTATTTCGGTAATGGCAATTATATTCAATAAGGACCAATGACATCGAATTTGATACGATCATGCTAGGTCTAACCGATCAAATACCATTGAGAACCTGATTAAGGCCCAATCACCTCGATTAAATCAAGTCAAGTCCAATTTAAATTTAACACGGTCGATTTACTTATACCTCAGTTAATCCAGGTTCAGATCACCTCAGACCAATTATAACACGGAAAGCGAATCTTTGACTCTAACTTTGGTAGACTAATTGCTAAGATTTTATTATATATACCAAAAATAATAAAAAATAGATTATTTGCAAATGGAGAATGAAGAAAAAGGTATGAGAAGTGTGTTGAAATGTGTATTACCAAATATATGCGAAATTAAAAGGATTTACAATTTAAGTAAAGTCAAATTTTTGGGAGGATAAATGTGGGTTTGTGTGAGAGGCTAAAGGATAATTATTTGGGGAAGCCAAACACCTGCAACTAAAGGATAATTAAAAAGATCTATAATTTTTCTATTCAAAATTTTTTCAAAACATATTGCTAACTAAATAATCTGTGACTATAAAATTTTTATAACCAGTAAATACTTCAGCCTTAAAACGTTTACTTAGAGGCAATTTTTTATAAAATCTTTTAGTCCAAAAGTTTTAGGGCAAATAAAACTATATATTTTTTAATTTAAAATTTTCTCAAAACATATTTAGACATAAGTGTTTTGATTAATTTAGTAAGTATTAGTAAAAATAAGTGTTTGGAAGTACGGTATAAAAGTAGTGGCTTATATGAAATTATTCCAACTAAATTGTCACGTCATATACATAGAATAAATTAAATATTCCTCCTCTATAAATATGGGCATTTGTTGTAAAATATCTTCACATAGATGGTCATGGAAACGTCATTATTATGAATACTAGTTTTGAACCCGTGCACGAATATTAGTCATCACTATAAAATAATAATATTAATTTTTTTATATTTTTATATTTTACTATTAAATTTAATAATTAATTTTATAGTCTATTTATCATATATTATTAGAGCAAGACAATTATAACTTATTATATATAAAATAATAAAATAATAAAATTATTATGATATATATATATATATATCTTATTATAAAATTTGTATTGTTATCACTTTCATTTGTGTAGATCATTTTTTATAAACTAATTGTTATAAAGTTATTATTATTTTGTAAATTTTATTTAGTCTTATTATATTCTTCAAATTAATTACGTAATTATCAAACTCTTAACATATAACGAAGATACTATGTGCTTTTTTTTAAAAAAAGAAATACTAATGACACATGATGCGTAAATTCTAGCAAACGCACTAGTCGCACAAGTAATAAAGAGTGAATAGAGTATCGTTCCCTCGGAGACTGAATTTATTGATTACCGGCCTAGATTTAATCCTGATTTTATTTAACAACCGAAATGACTAAGAAATAGAATGCAAATTGATAAAACTCCAAAAGATGATATTGAGGTACACAATATGCATTCGCTATGATAATCTAAATTCTGTTATCTAGCATTCTGAACAATGTTAATTCAATTTTCAGCAAGTCCTTATTATTTAATATTCTCTCTCGATAAATATTAAATCTATTTCTCTCATTTCACCTACTATATCTCTATGCAGGTTGATTAGAGAGAAACGCATTATATTTTAGGGACTTTATTTGCTGCACGAATTCTATGTAAATATCTCTATTTTACATGATTTCGTGGTATGTTTCACTAGAAGCATTATTTATGATTTATTTCTCAATCTCATCATAAATCATCGTTTCATTTAAGTGGCGATCAATCACTTAAAAGCATTAAGAGTAGTGAAACATCCGATATTGAATTAACTATGTTCTAGAATAACTTAATAAAGAAATTCATATTCTCATAGTTAGACTACAAATTGTGTCCTCGAAGATTTTATTCCATGGAGAAATGATAAAAGTAAATCAAAATTACAAGCTTTATTCCCCCAACGTGGTCCTCCTCTTAAGCATCTCTCTCCTCCTATTTATATCTTAAATTTTTCTTCATTTTCTTCTCTTCTTTAATTTTCCAAAATAAACTTTTCTCCTTTTAGTTTTTCTTCATTTGAGTTGCTTTCCCTCATTTCTTCTTGCATTTACTTATTTGTTTTCTTCCTTTTCCACAAGCTTCAAAGGCTTCAGTTGGGCTTCAAATCTATCATGAATAATGCAAAATTGCTCCGATCCACCAGTCGAACATTTAATGCGTATTTAACTTCAATTTAATAATTTTGACCTGCAAACAACCAACAAATAATAAAATTAGTGTAGAATCAATGCTAAATTTATGTATAAAAATTATGCTTATCAAATACCCCCAAACTTAGCATTTTGCTTGTCCTCAAGCAAACCAAAATAAAATTTTGCTCAAACATGACCGATTTAGTTGGGTGTCTATCAAATTGTATGAATCATCATATCCATCTCCCAAGTATATTAAGGAACAATCAAAATCATTTCAATCAATTGCTATCATGAAAACATAACTCAAACATCATAAACAACATTTAAAATTCTTAAGTATGTTTGTGCGCAACATAATTCAAGCCAAGTTATTTAGACTATCTAATTACAATCAATAATTATAAATGAATTCAAGACTGATCTCCTAAACCAATGTTTTTCTTTATTTATATTTTTTTTTCTTTTTTTTTTTTTATTCCTTAAGTTGTAACTTATCTTTTGACACGACCACCGACATGGTGATGAAGGCAACCGGTTACTTGATAAGACACACTTAAGGTGCTTTGCATACTCATACCGTGAGCTACCGTTTGACGTAAAAGTAAACATGGGTCTTATGAATACTTCTAGTTACTAGGTACCCAAGGTAGTGGAGTAATTTTTTTTTTTACTTTTTTTTCTTTTTTTTTTTTTTTTTTTTTTTTTTTTTTTTTTTTTTTTTAACAAAGTTTGGAGATCTATCAACAAATTCAGATATAATTAAATCATGCAACTAGATTTATTCTAAATGGACAAAGTAAGAACGATGTTGACTGCTCAAAACTACTCAAGAACTAAAAGTATATGTTATGATATTTCAAATTATGTCGCCACAAAAACAAAATCAATCAAGATTTTTCACTTATCCTAATATACAAGTTAGAATTTCAAGACTTTTCACACAAAAAGATATACTCAACTCAAAACAGTCATCGCTAAAGCAAATTTTAATCAGATTATGCTTAAAAAAATCAGTCATAAAAATATGAATTTTCCACCCCCAAACTTAAAGTAAACATTGTCCTCAATGTTTCCGATTAAACACAAGAGTTAGCGTGAGAAAGACACTTCCTTTTGCTCGTAGCTGAATCGTAGGCGTTGGCAGTCCACTTGAAGAGTTCTGAAGCTCCCCCAAACTTGATTGCAAATCTCTGAATGTACACCTCTGCTTGCAGCATGATCTCCATCACTTCTCCATTTTATTCCTAACACAAAAAATAAAAATAAAAATAAGAATCAAAACTAGAAATAACTGCAGAAAAATAGACTAAGAGATAAATGGCTTGGGTTGCCTCCCAAAAAGCGCTTATTTAAAGTCATAGCTTGACTTTCACCAATGTTATCCTAGATCTTTCAACTCGATTGGTTCTTCATATGCATCTCTCAACATTTTAAATAAAAAGTTCAAACCCTTATGATGCTCAAAAGTGTCGATTATTGTCAAAACGTTTAGGCCCAGTTTCCTGAAAATTGAGAAATGTATTAAATGCAATCTAGTACTTAAATCACAAAAAACTCCATCAAAGAATAAACTCCCTACAGTGTTAGGAATAATAAAACTCCCTGAATCTTTTAGCTTTTGCAGAAGTTTATTTTGAATGACAGTTTCGTGGTCGTCCAGCTTTTCCTTCGTATCCGGTTCATCAATGTCTTTGACTTCATCCATCTTCTCCTCTACTTTGTTACCATTCATGTTGCTAATAAGTGTCTCCTGGTGTTGACATGCAAGTTCCATAGCTATTTGTCCCAGCTGAGTCTCCAAATTATGTATAGACGTCTCTAGACTTTTGATTCTTGCATTCTGTATAGAAATAATTTGAAGCAATTCGTCAGTTATTACCTTTTCTTCCTCTACAGGTTGTCCTAGAAATTCAGAAAGTGATGTATCAGCTCTTATTCCGTCAATGGTTTGTTGTCTCTGGTTGTAACTGAAGTTGGATATGAACTGAATAAACTCTGTATTGCATTCAGCAGCTGAGTGTCCTCCTCCGCAAAATTCACAACATATGGCTTGCTTTACCGTGATATAATCCTGCAACAGACAAGTCAGAGTCTCAATTTTATAATTCATACTAGTAAGGGCATCTATCTGATAAATACTTTGTGTTTTCCAAACCCTTTGATCATCCATAAGTTTTTTCAAAAAAAATTCAAACGAAAAATCAAGAACAAAACAAAAAATAAAAATGAAAAATATAAACAGAAAAGAAAAAATTAATAAAAAAAATAAAGCAGAAAACAAAATAAAAAAAAATAAACAGAAAATAAAAAAATAAACAGAAATAAAGCCCCAAAAAAAAAATAGAGAAAAAAAAAAAAATTAAATTAAAATCAGATTTAAAGAAGATCGATATCAACAAAACTTCAATCCCCGGCAACGGCGCCAAAAACTTGATGCGTAAATTCTAGCAAGCGCACTAGTCGCACAAGTAATAAAGAGTGAATAGAGTATCGTTCCCTCGGAGACTGAATTTATTGATTACCGACCTAGATTTAATCCTGATTTTATTTAACAACCGAAATGACTAAGAAATAGAATGCAAGTTGATAAAACTCCAAAAGATGATATTGAGGTACACAATATGCATTCGCTATGATAATCTAAATTCTGTTATCTAGCATTCTGAACAATGTTAATTCAATTTCCAGCAAGTCCTTATTATTTAATATTCTCTCTCGATAAATATTAAATCTATTTCTCTCATTTCACCTACTATATCTCTATGCAGGTTGATTAGAGAGAAACGCATTATATTTTAGGGACTTTATTTGCTGCACGAATTCTATGTAAATATCTCTATTTTACATGATTTCGTGGTATGTTTCACTAGAAGCATTATTTATGATTTATTTCTCAATCTCATCATAAATCATCGTTTCATTTAAGTGGCGATCAATCACTTAAAAGCATTAAGAGTAGTGAAACATCCGATATTGAATTAACTATGTTCTAGAATAACTTGATAAAGAAATTCATATTCTCATAGTTAGACTACAAATTGTGTCCTCGAAGATTTTATTCCATGGAGAAATGATAAAAATAAATCAAAATTACAAGCTTTATTCCCCAACGGGGTCCTCCTCTTAAGCATCTCTCTCTCCTATTTATATCTTAAATTCTTCTTCATTTTCTTCTCTTCTTTAATTTTCCAAAATAAAATTTTCTCCTTTTAGTTTTTCTTCATTTGAGTTGCTTTCCCTCATTTCTTCTTGCATTTACTTATTTGTTTTCTTCCTTTTCCACAAGCTTCAAAGGCTTCAGTTGGGCTTCAAATCTATCATGAATAATGCAAAATTGCTCCGATCCACCAGTCGAACATTTAATGCGTATTTAACTTCAATTTAATAATTTTGACCTGCAAACAACCAACAAATAATAAAATTAGTGTAGAATCAATGCTAAATTTATGTATAAAAATTATGCTTATCAACACACCGAAAATAATTAAGATGCCATACGATACAACTGTTTGACCATCCAATTATATATATTTAGAAATATTTATATATTTTTTATTATATATTTAAATATAATATTTTATGTTTGTAATATTATTTATATATATATATATATATATGCTAATATTCAATATATTAATTTTTAAAATATTAATTTATATAAATTAATAAATAGGCTTGTGGCAGGAGATTTCAACGAGACTGTTTTGTTCTCGGAGAGATCTGGCGGCAATCCGTGGCGACATCGGCAGTCTATGGAGGAGTTCACGGCTGCCGTCCAGTGTTGTTCTCTGGAGGAGGTTGCCTATGACGGTTCGGACTACACTTGGACCAACAGCACCCAGCACGCACGTCTTGACAGAGCCTTTGTCAATGACGTGTGGCGCTCGCGTTTTGAGTCCACCACTCTCACTCACCTCAGTCGCACTTGCTCTGATCACGCCCCTCTTCTCCTCTTGCTCGGTGAGCGATGTGGCAATAGAAGGGCTTCTTTTCGTTTTCCGAATATGTGGTTGTTTCATGGTGGTTTTCTGGATGTGGTTCGTCATTCTTGGTCATTACCGGTGTCCGGGATGGTGGCCTTTTGTGACAAGCTGCGTCGTCTTAAGAAATGCTTGAAAGCGTGGAATAAGGATACTTTTGGTGATGTTTTCTATCGTCTCGCTTTGGCCGAGAGCACCGTGAGGAATATGAAGAACGCCTTTGCGGAGGATCTCTCTCCTATGACACGTGCTGCTCTTAACAAAGCGAGGGCTGATCATATCCGGTTGCAGCGGTGTGAGGAAGCGTTCTGGCAGCAGAAGTCGGCCATGGATTGGTTGAAAGATGGGGATCTCAATACCCGCTTTTTCCATTCCATGGTCAAGGGACGCTGCCGTACTCTTTCAATCCAGCAGCTTCAGGATGATGATGGCTGCGTGTGGGAGGATCCTTTTGAGATTAGGGCCCCTTTGATTCGACATTTCTCTTCGATGTGTATGTCCTCTCGTGTTGATATTTCTGATGATCTTGTTTCTGTGATTTCCACGTCTCGTCATTGATCCCATAAATGCTGATCTTTGTGCTATGCCGACGGTAGAGGAGATCCATGCTACGAACTAGGATATGCATTCTTCGAGTGCGCCTGGACCGGATGGTTTCAACTCCGCCTTCTATAAGCAATGTTGGGATATTATTCGGGATGATCTGTTTCTCGCGGTCTAGGAGTTCTTCCGTGGAGCTCCTATGCCGCGAGCTATGACGAGTGTTTTTATTATGCTAATTTCAAAGACGCCCCAGTCTTCCAAGATTGGGTACCTGCGACCTATTAGCTTGTGCAACGTTTTTTATAAGATTGTTGCCAAGTTGCTTAATAATCGGCTTGCTACTGTTCTCCCTGATATCATTTCGCTGTCTCAGAGTGGCTTCATTAAGGGCAGAACGATCGCCGATAATATCTTGCTCGCTCAGGAGCTGGTTGGGTCTCTTGATCGCCGGATGAAAAGTCCAAATGTCCTGTACAAGTTGGACCTTTCGAACGTGTATGATAGAGTGTCTTGGGATTTGCTTGCTTTGGTGATGACTCGTTTTGGTTTTTCTAAGACTTTCATTGACATGTTGATGCGTTGTCTGGATAACGCCTGGTTTTCTTTGATTTTTGAGGGCGAGGCGTGCGGTTACTTTCGTGCTTTTCGAGGGGTTAAGTAGGGCGACCCGTTATCTTTGTTGCTGTTCGTCATAGCAGCGGAAGTAATGAGTCGTGGCTTGGATAGATTATTTGCTGAGAACCCCTATTTGCGTTTTGATGCTGGTTGTGGTGCTTTTTTCATTTCCCATTTAGCTTACGCTGATGATCTGATTATTTTTGCCAAAGGGAGTGAGGTTGCTACCCGTATGCTCATTGATTTTTTGACTTTTTACGAGCGAGCTGCTGGCCAGATAGCTAGTAGGCAAAAGAGTTATTTCGTGGTCTCTAGGCATGCTACTAGTGAGCAGATCTCTTTTATTGCGGAGACCACTACTTTTCTCGTTCCTCTTTGCCTATTAAATATCTGGGTTGTCCGTTGTATAGGGGTCGGAGGAACGCCTCCATCTTCTCTGGTCTTGTGGATCAGATTAGGAGGCGAATACTCTTCTGGCAGTGCAAGCATTTGTCCTTTGGCGGACGTATCATCCTGAAAAAATATGTTTTGAGCTCTCAGCCCATGCATATTTTACAGGTGTTGAGTCCACCGCAGGGTGTCCTGAGACAGATCGAGTCTGTTTTTGCGAGCTTCCTGTGGGGAGATGACCAGAGCATCAGGAGGATTCACTGGTGCCGCTGGGATTTGCTGTGTACTGCGGTTGACGCTGGCGGACTTGGTTTTCGCAGACTTCGTGATGTTTGTGATGCCGCTGGAATGAAGATCTGGTTTCGCCTGAGAGAACAACGTTATCTTTGGGCGATCTATATGCATGATCGCTATATTAGTGGAGCTCATCCGTCTAGGTTGGTGTGCCTTGGGATGCGTCTATTGTTTGGCGTAGGTTGATCCAGATTCGGGACTTTGCTGAGACTCATATTTTCTGGCGGATCGGTAGTGGCGACCTTTTCTTTTTGTTCGATAGATTGTTAGAGGGCGGACCTTTGTATACTAGCGTCCCGATTTCTGGCTCCCCCGACTTGAGACTCCGAGACTTACTTATTGGCGGGCGTTGGGATCGTAACCGACTCAGAGAGCTTGTTTCGTCGCATGTTCTTGATCATATTCTCTCTCTTCCTCTCACTCCCGCTCCTCGGGATGAGATTCTCTGGTCCCTTACCTCTGATCAAAATTCCTGAGCGAGTTGCATGAGAAGAGTTTATTGCAGCTCTAACAAAGATTTCAGAAGGAGAAATTGCTGGAATTGTTGCAGCAATTAGTAAGGCTGAATATGAAGGGAGATTTAAATGATTTTCATCAGAATTTTCTCTCTTAAATCTTTGGCCAGAAGGGAGAATCCTTACTTAGCTTATCTCTACTTTGTAAAAATTTACATTAACGCATTGCCAACTGACATGAGATTAGAGGTGAAGGATGCAAGACCACAGACCACATCTGAAACATTTACTATTGCTAGAAAGAGGGATATGATTATGAAGGAAAGATTTAAAAGTTTACAAGAACAAGGTTTGCTCCAAACTCCTATAGTGGCACCATCATCTAATTCTAATATCCAAGTTTCTAAGAAAAGTCAGAAGCTATCCAGAGCAGAAGACCAGAAGTTAGGCTTATATTATTGGTGTGGATACAAATATAGGTTTGGGCATAAGTGCCCCATGATGTGAGGTTTCCGAGCTTAGAATAATTATTTTCGGGAGTTTTGTTTGATTTGTAGTGCTTGAATTGCATTTGGAGTGCATGTGGATTTGAATTGAAATTGATTTCTGCTTCGGGCCAGATTTGGGCCCAGAATGGATCGGACCCGGCAGACCGAGCCATGTTGGCTCGGCCCAGCCGAGCCCAGTTAGGGCTGGATGTGCAGGCGAGCTAACTAGCTCGAGCCTATCGCGCCCGAGCCCATATCTCTCGCCCTTTCCCTCTCGCGCTCCCCCGCGTCTCCCAATCTCGATTCTCGATCGCCGCCACTCGTCGCGCCGCTGCCATGCCACCGCCGCCGGCGCCAGTTGCCGTGCCGTCATCGCCTCTCGGTCGCGACCTCTCTCTCTTTTTTGCGTTCGCACTCCCGGCTGGAACCCTAAGTTCGTCAAGAGGGTCGTCCGACCACCGTCGCCCGCGGATCGCCGCCGCCGTAGCGTCATCGTGGGCTGCCATACGTCACTTTGGGACTCTGTGAGTGCTGGAGACTCCGATCACCGCCGAGCCGCCTCTGCCACCGCCGTCCGGCCGACCCCGACGAACTCCTCCGGCGACCTCGACCACCCTTGGCTCCTTCTCGACATCGTGGACGCGTTGGCGAAGTCGATTTCGAAAGAGCTTCACCGTGTACGCACCATTTGGTTGACCCTAACTTGGTAAGGTTAGGTAAAATGTGAGCGGTGTGCACACTTGTTTGTAATGTGTATTGATGTGGTTATCATGATTTAGAGGTGAATTTCTATGTGTTATACTTGGCAATGTATGCATAGTGTATAACGTTATAGAATGTGACACCTTGTAGGATGTTGATACACTTGCTTTGATTAACATGCTTTGAATGTTTCTATATTTGATCCATGATGGATGTTTAGCATAATAGTTATGTGGTTAACTACTTTGATGGGTATGGAACCAATGAACGGCTATGTTAATACCCATGTTAGAAGTAGTCATAAATGACATGTTTTAAATTGTTTCTACTTAGAGTTGCATGAGAGCCTGTCTGCTCTAGGTATGCGGTTAGTAAAGACTGGTATGATCTTGATGATGATGTGAATGCTCACATGTTAAATAATGCAACGATGTTTGTTGAATTGGTGTATGATTGTATGGAATGCTCGATAACATATGTTATAGTACTCGTTGAGTATGCTTGTGAATGTTTTCGTGAGCATGTCTAGGGCTTTGATTATGCATTTGGCATACACATTTACACATTTCATGCATAGTAGTCTCATGATATTTAGTGAGTTACATGTCGCATTGTGGTTTTGGGCATGTATGTATAGACTGAATTCATGGAGACTTGGATGTATACTGGTTTGTGTGAAATTTGTCGGGTTTTACCGAGTTTGGTGTCCACTATTTTAGTGGCACTGGGGTTGTTCCGATATAGGACCAGTGGGCGTCGGGTCCACCCGTGGGCCAAGGTTAAAGTGATCTGATGTCAGCCTTTTATTCGGCCAACCGTTACTACGGACGGAAGGTCGGATAATATGGGACGCCATGCTGCAGGGAGAGACCGCTGTTAACCCGGTTGGAGGACTTGTAGATGTACACTACAGGGGATCCCGTGTAAGTTGTCATAGTTGACTGTCTGGCCAGATATTATGTTTGCATGCAGGGTTGATAAACGCATGCAGGTTTTGCATTGCATGTCAGGTAGACATGGGCATACAAGATTTGTATATTTCATGTATGATTACATTTGCATGCATACAAACGATTGCAAGTACTTGAATGGATGTGAAAATTATTTGTATGGTTATGGATGGTTGAATATCCTTGATGCTTTGCTTAGCATGCTGTTATTGATAGAAATAAATTTGAGTTAAGGTCCAATTAAAGCCCAAATTAATCTTGGAGCCCAACAAATCCAATTCATCTATGGAGATATTTTGAGAGAATTCTAGAGTTAAATATTTTGGGAGGATTCTAGAGCCATGCCACCTAGGATGGACACATGTCACTTTCTTAGTTATTCATGTAAAATATTTGAGATATTTTTGTAGTATGTAGAATGTTTCTAGGTGCCTATAAATACCCATGTACACTTGCATTTGCAATCCAAGCAAGCAATAAAAGTTGCATACAAGTTCACTCCAAGAGCTTCCCATTTCTCTTGCATACTTACTCTTCCTCTTCCTACAAAATTCCTACAACAACCATCCTCCTATAAGATAGTCCTTAGAACCTCCTCTTCCAACACTTGGTATCAGAGCTAGTAACATATTCTCCACCACTATCCTAAACTCCTCTACTCTTAACAATGGCCTCCACAAACCTTATCCAACCACAAGTCCCAAAATTAACCAAATACAACTATAACAATTGGTGCATTCAAATGAAAGCACTATTAGGCTCTCTTGATATATGGGAGCTTGTTGAAGAAGGCTATGAAGAGCGGGCATCCACCGAAGTAGAAGAAGCTATGAGTAGCGCCAAAAAGAATGCTCTTAAGGAGCAAAGAAAGAAGGACAAGAAGGCACTCTTCACCATATACCAAGCTCTAGATGAATCCACATTTTAGATAATAACCGGCGCCAAGACATCTAAAGAAGCATGGGACATCCTACAAAAGTCTAATAGAGGAGTAGAGAAGGTAAAGAAAATCCGCCTCCAAACTCTAAGATCTCAATATGAACTTTTGAAGATGAAGAATGGTGAATCCATAAGTGACTATTTTTCACGAGTTATGGTTATTGTTAACCAACTAAGAAGATATGGCGAAAAATTAACCGATTTGCAAGTTGTTGAGAAAATTTTGAGGTCTTTGGACCCTAAGTTTGATTTCATTGTTGTAACCATCGAGAAGCCAAGAACTTGGAGGAAATGACGGTGGAGCAACTCATAGGTTCTCTACAAGCCCATGAACAAAAAATTATCGACAGAGAGGGGGAGAAGCAAAACCCAATAGAGCAAGCCCTACAAACGAAGCTTACTATCCAAAACAATCAACCAAGTGGAGGACAAAGCTTCCGAGGATGTGGTTGTGGACAAAGAGGAAGAAGCGGAAGATTCTACGGAGAACCAAGGCAGCAAAAGGAAGAAGAAACTACAAGAAAATCTCAAAGAGGTAGAGGAAGAGGTAACTTTTCAAGACCATATACAAGAACGAGGTATGGCAACTCTACTATTCAATGTCGTATTTGCAAGAAATATGGACATAGCTCTTCCGATTGTTGGTATAGAGATACTAATCACAATGGACAAGAAGTGCATTTTGTTGAAAAGGAAATTGAGGAAGGAACTTTACTTATGGCATATAAGGAAGATGGAGCCACTTTAAGTACCACATGGTATCTTGACACCGGAGGAAGCAATCATATGTGTGGTGACAAAATCCTCTTCGTTGAGCTCAATGAGAAATTTGAAGGTAATATCACATTTGGAGATTTTACTCAAAGCCCGGTGAAAGGCAAATGTAAGATTCTTATCAAACTTAAAAATGGATCACATCAATATATTTCTGATGTTTATTATGTGCCGGACATGGGAAGCAATATTTTGAGTTTGGGCCAATTACTTAAAAAAGGTTATGAAATATACATGAAGGATCTTGGGTTATGTATTTTAGATAGAAACAAAAGATTAATTGCCCATGTCAAAATGACCAAAAATCGTATGTTCCCTCTAATTATTCAAGTTGATCAAAGAAGATGCCTTAAACCACAATTGATGATGTTGCTATTTTATGGCATCTTAGATATGGCCATTTGAATTATGGAGGACTAAAACTTTTGTGTCAAGAAAAGATGGTGACAGGTCTTCCATGGATTAGTGAAGCAAATAAGAGATGTGAAGAATGTCTTCTCGGGAAGCAACATAAGAGGAGCTTGAAAATAAAAGGAGCAAGAAGAGCTACAAAGAAATTACAATTGGTGCATACGTATATTTGTGGACCTATTGACCAAAATCAATTGGAGGGAACAGGTATTTTCTTACCTTTACCGATGATTTTAGTGGTAAGACATGGGTATACCTCTTGCAAAAAAGAGATGAGTTGCTAGAGAAATTCAAAATGTCAAAAATTTGGTTGAAAATGAAAGTGGATGTAAAATATTGGCTCTAAAATCAGATAGAGGGGGAGAATATACATCACATGATTTTGAGAACTTTTGTAGACAAAATGGTATTAACCATCAACTTATCTTGCCTTACTCACCGTCTCAAAATGGTGTTTCGGAAAGGAAAAATAGAACTATTCTTAATATGGTGAGATGCATGCTAAAGCAAAAGCTTGTTCCTAAAGAATTTTGGGGCGAAGTCGTAGCATGTATTGTTTATTTATTAAATAGATTTCCTACAAAAAGGCTCCACAATATTACACCGGAACATGCTTGGTCTTCTCACAAACCTAAAGTGGATCATTTGAAAATCTTTGGTAGTATTGCTTATTGCAAAATTCCAGAACAAAGGAGGACGCATCTTGACGACAAAGGTGAAAAATGCATCTTCATTGGGTATGAACAAAATTCCAATGGCTATAAGCTCTACAATCTTATTACAAAGAAGGTCAAATTCTCAAGGGATGTCAAATTTGACGAAGAAAGCATATGGAAATGGGACCATGAGGAAGGTGACAACAATGAAGAGCAAGTAACTCAAAAGGAAGATTCAAGAGAAGGCGTTTCATCTTCTATAGCCGGAATGGATGACTACACCGACTAGGGGTGTTCAAAAAATAACCCGACTCGAAGACCCGAAACGACCCGACCTGACCTGAAGGTTTTGGGTCGGGTCTATCGGGTCTGCGGGTCGGGTCGGGCCCGGGTCTCAGCGGCTGAAATCGTCTTCCTCCAGTGTTGTGCACGGCTGCCACCCCTTCCTTTTCCCCGAAACCCTAGTCTCTCCATCTACTGCGCTCGTCGGAACGATGCTTTGAAATCGCCGTCTATTAGCGCCGTGGATCACCTCTTGCCGTCGGCTCCTCCACTCGCGCGACCTCCGAATCAATTGCGACTGCACGGCGCCGTTCCCTTCGTCGATTCTTTGTCAGCAAAGAAAGTAAGAACCCCTAACCGTTATGTCTTCTACACATACGAAATCGTCTTCTAAGATGGGTCCGTCGATAGTTGTTTGCGAGGCCAAATGCTGCGTTATCTACATTTAAATTTCTTTTAAAATAGATGAAAAGTCTCTGTTATAAACATTGTGGTCCTAATCATTCTTGTAATTGTCTATGTTGTAGGATGCGCTGCATTCAGAAAATACCCTAATCTTTCTGTCTTCTAATTGTTAGACTAGACTTAGACCAAACCAAGACTAATTTTATTATCACGTATAATAGTATATTTTCAGTGCTGAAAATGTTAAGATACACAGTATGAGGATTTATACGTAAAACACATTGTTCTCCATTATCGATTTTAGGGTAAGATCGATATGTTAAAATCTCCAAAATACAAGAACACACGGTGATATTAACAGTATAATCGATTTAAATTTAAAGAGAATTTTGAAGGACGAAGGATGATTTTTTTTTTTTTTTTTAATAATACAAAAGAAGATATATTTCTAACAAGAGACAAAACAACGGTCAGATCTTATAATACTTCGTCCACTGTTGTAGTTTTTTTAAATTAACTTTTTGTAGGTGTATGACAATGCACATACAAAGCTGAGACAATGGCCTTCAGTATTTTGTAAAAAATTCAAATAATCATTAGATCTGGTCAGGCTAGAGCCATTCGAGCTTTCGGGCTTTCCGAACTAGAGTTCGACCTATCTCATGCAAACTTTAAAGTATAAAACTTTTATTATGTTTATGTTCTCCAAAAAAAAAAAAATTAAAAGCTCCGATTTTACAGATTACGATATCAGTGTATCACAGTGTATAAAGTTAAAAACTCCGATTTTATTATGCTCATGTTCTCAATGTTATCAGATTATAAATTATACAATATCACAATGTTGTACTTTTTTTCACAAAATTTGTAATATACTTAGTAAGGTAATATTTGAATTGAGCTAATATGTTTTACGTCTCTCTTTTGTAGATGTCGACACCTGACACTAATCAACCTCCGTCTATTTCAAGTAATACTCTGCCTACTCCAAGCAGTATTGCAGGTGAGAACTCGGATCTCGTAACTACTGGTAAACGAAGTTCTAGACCAGAATTATGGGTTTGGAAGCACTTTACTAAGATAATCACAGCTGATGCTGGTACACCTCCAACAAAATGTACTTGCAATTATTGTAAGAAACAATTAAGTTGCATTACAAAGAATGGTACAAAATCACTCCAGAAGCACTTCCACAATTGTCCAAGAAATACAAATCGTGCTATCAAGGGCCAACCCCCATTAGTGTTGCAGGCCAAAGGTGATGATTGTGATAGTAATGAATTAATTTGTTGGAAGTTTGATAAAAAAGCATGTAAGATAGCCGTTGCACGAATGATTATTGTTGATGAGCTACCTTTTAGAACAGTTGAACGTGAAGGATTTCAGTCCTTAATGAAAGTGGTCCAACCACGGTTCAAAGTGCCTTCTCGTTCAACTATTACTAGAGTTTGCATTGATATGTTTATGAGTGAAAAGCTAAAATTGAAGGAGTTCATAAATAAGCATGCAAATAGAGTTTGCCTTACTACAGATTCTTGGACATCTTTGCAGAATATTAATTATATGTCATTAACCGTTCATTTCATAGATGATGATTGGACACTGCATAAAAGAATATTGAACTTTAGTCCTATAACCAGTCACAAAGGAGAATCTATTGCAAAAGTTTTAGAGAAATGCCTAATTGAGTGGGGGATAGAAAAGATTTTTAGTATCACTATGGACAACGCTAGTTCTAATGATACTGCAGTGACCAATTTGAAAAGGACACTTAACAAGTGGAAAGGTAGTGTTTTGGATGGTGAACATCTTCACATGCGCTGTGCTGCACACATTTTAAACCTTATTGTGAAAGATGGATTGAATGGTCTGTCAGATTCAGTTTTTCGTATTCGTAGTGCCATACGTTTTGTTAGGTCTTCTCCTAGTAGATGGCTAAAGTTCAAAACTTGTGTAGAGCATGAAAAGATAGCATCTAAAGGTCTCGTTTGTTTAGACTGTGACACTAGATGGAATTCTACATTTTTAATGCTTGATGCCTCCTTGAAGTTTCAAAAAGCTTTTGAACGTATGGAAGAAGATGCACAATATGTTTTGGATCTTACTAGCAAGAAAGGCATTCCAGATGAGAGTGATTGGGGGCATGCAAAAATGCTAGTCAAGTTTTTGAGAAAATTTATGATGCGACTTTGCGTATTTCGGGCTTCTTACATGTGACTTTCATTTTTGTTTTCATGAAATATTTGCTGTACGCATGACATTGAAAAAGTGGATTGAAAGTAGCGATTCTAGCCTAAAGTGCATGGCTTTAAAAATGAAGAGTAAGTTTGATAAATATTGGTGTGATCCAAACAATATAAATATGTTGTTGTATTTTGCCGTCATTGTTGATCCTCGTTACAAATTGAAATATGTCAAGTTTGTTTTGGAAGACATTTATGGTGAAAGTGTTGCAAATGAGATAACCACAATGATACGTACGGCATTGCTGAAGTTGTATGAGGAATACAATGATTCAACAACGTCCTCTTCAATGCATCCTAGTCCAACTCTAGTTTCGGACGATGCTGACGATGATGATGTTGATCCACTAGTGAAGTACAAGAGGCATAAGACAGCTGAAATGTGTACAGATAAAAAATCGGAATTAGATCGCTACTTAGATGACGCCCAAGAACACGAAGAGGACAATTGCAAGTTTGATATTTTAGCTTGGTGGAAGGTCAATGGTTCTAAATATCGTGTGCTTTCTCAAATGGCTCGGAACGTATTAGCTGTTCCTATTTCAACAGTACCTTCCGAGTCCGCGTTTAGCACAGGTGGACGAGTGCTCGACGCATTCCGAAGTTCCCTGACACCTTTCACAGCTGAAGCTATTATTTGCACACAAGATTGGCTTCGAGCTTCGCCACTTCCTATTTCTATTGAGGAGAATTTTGATGAACTTGAGGTTGAAGAGATGGAATCAGGTATTTCTATAAACCAAGATTCATTATATTTAGTTTCTTTTTATATTTGTTTGACATAATTTATTTGTTTTTATTTATTACAGGTTTAACAACTTTAAGCATGCGCGTACTTGCCGATGGTAAATAGTCTTAACTTAATAATTTAAGTTCCGTTGATATTTTTTTGTGATGATAATTTCATATGGTATTTTAATCCTCACTTTGTTGGTTTTTAATGTGTAGATGATAAGCAAGGTCACATCAAGGTCTATATCTGAAAGCAAGGTTACAGTATTATTAGTTTGTTATACCTTATTGAAGCATAGTATTTTTGTCATGTTTTTACTGCACATTTGCATTGATTTTTGATTCCCTCTATGCAAGAGACATTGTATTATTTGTTGTGAAACTTGACTACGCAAAATCGAATTGTTACAGGTTCTGGTTCTTCAAGACTTGGTGTAGTATGCCCGAGATAAAAAAGAAGCCGATTGTCCCATCAAATTCGTGATGTACAAGTGTGGTTTTGTGTACAAACTAGTATGTACAAGTGTGGTTGGGTGTTTGACTGTGTTTGCTAATTATTTTGGTTCTTAAATGTTAATTTTTATAAGGTATTTTGTCAAGAATATCAAAAAGTGGTTCTTAAGTGTTGCTGTTTAGTCTGTTTTATAAGGTACAAGTGTGGTTTTGTATTCACATGCTTGATTTGCTTAATTATTCTCATTTAACTACTTATCTGCTATGTTGTGATTGAGCAAAAACTTATGGAATTTGTTTCTTCATTTTAATGTTTCTGGTTTTGAAACAATGAAATTTGTGAAGAATTTTTAAAATCTTTGTGAAGTCCGCAATTCATTGTCTTGTAAATTTAATTTTGAAAATATTATAAAGGTAGCTTTTTCAATTAAATTTATATGGTTGGACCCGACCAGACCCGACGAACCGGACCCGACCCGATCAGACCCGAACTAGCTGGGTTGGGTCGGGTCCAAGCTCGGGTCGGGTCTGGTGCATCCAAACCCGATGTGGTTCGGGTCGGGTCCGGGTCCAGCCGGACCCGGACCCGACCCCAGTTTGAACACCCCTAACACCGACAAGCCTCCAAGAATAAGAAGCATGCAAGAGTTATACGACACTACGGAGCGGATGGACGATTCTCAAGTTGATGATCTCACCTTATTTTTGCTTCTTTGCAGGATATGATCCTATTACTTTTGCAGATGCTTCAAAAGATAAAAGGTGGATCCGGGCTATGGACGAGGAGATACACTCTATCGAGAAGAACAACACATGGGAGCTCACTACTTTGCCACAAGGACAACAAGCTATCGGTCTCAAATGGGTGTATAAGACCAAGAGAAATGCTAAAGGAGAAGTGGAGAAATTCAAGGCAAGACTAGTTGCAAAAGGCTACAAACAACAATATGAAATTGATTATCAAGAAGTATTTGCTCCTGTTGCACGCCTTGAAACGGTACGCCTCCTTATCTCACTTGCAGCTCAAAAGAATTGGAAGATATATCAAATGGATGTTAAGTCCGCATTTTTAAATGGTTATCTTGAAGAAGAAGTTTATGTTGAGCAACCAATGGGCTACATTAAGAAGGGCCATGAAGATAAAGTTTACAAGTTGAAGAAAGCCATCTATGGTCTTAAACAAGCTCCAAGAGCTTGGAATGAAAGATGTCCATATGAGTATGCTTTTTATGTGAAAATTAATAAGAATGGCAGCATGTTATTTGTTTGTCTCTATGTTGATGATCTTGTCTTTACAAGCAATGATTCATCCATGATTAAAGACTTCAAGGATTCTATGATCAAAGAATTTGAGATGACCGATCTTGGTCTTATGGCGTATTTCTTGGGGATCGAGGTACATCAAGAAGAGCAAGGTATTTTTATTTCTCAACAAAATTATGCAAAAGAAAATCTAAAGAAATTTGGTATGGAGGATTGTCATCCAATCGACACCCCGGTTGATTATGACACAAAATTGAGGAAGGAAGGTGAAAGCAAATATATAAATCCTACATATTTCAAAAGTTTAGTTGGAAGTCTTCGTTATCTTACATGTACAAGATCGGATATACTATATGGAGTTGGATTAATTAGTCGATACATGGAGACTCCACAAATGTCGCATCTTATGGCTGCCAAGCGTATTCTCCGCTACATCAAAGGTATGCAACACTATGGCTTATTTTACTCATCTTCTCACAATATGGATCTTGTTGGCTATAGTGATAGCGATTGGACTGGCGATTACGATGATTGGAAAAGCACTTCAGGCTTTATCTTCTTTCTTGGAGGAAATGCTTTCACATGGTCATCCAAGAAGCAACCGATTGTCGCCCTCTCCACATGCGAAGCTGAATATGTAGCGGCTACATCATGCATATGTCATACAATTTGGCTACGCAATATTCTCAAGGAGCTTAAAGTCCCACAAGAGAAGTCAACAAGGATATATGTCGACAACAAGTACGCCATAGAGCTTGCGAAAAATCACGTACATCACGACAGAAACAAACGCATCGATACAAGGTTCCACTTTATCCGGAACTGCATCAAAGAAAGGATCGTGGAGCTGATTCATATAAGAAGCGAGGATCAAGTGGCAGATATATACACCAAGCCATTGAAGAAGGACACATTCTATTACCTACGAGCCAAACTTGGACTCATACCCCAAATCAAATTTAAGGGGGAGAATGATGGAAATAAATTTGATTTAGGGTCCAATTAAAACCCAAATTAATCTTTGGAGCCCAACAAATTCAATCCATCTATGGAGATATTTTGAGAGAATTCTAGAGTTAAATATTTTGGGAGCATTCTAGAGCCATGCCACCTAGGACGGACACATGTCACTTTCTTAGTTATTCATGTAAAATATTTGAGATATTTTGTAGTATGTAGAATGCTCCTAGGGTGCCTATAAATACCCATGTACACTTGCATTTGCAATCCAAGCAAGCAATAAAAGTTGCATACAAGTTCACTCCAAGAGCTTCCCATTTCTATTGCATACTTACTCTTCCTCTTCCTACAAAATTCCTACAACAACCATCCTCCTATAAAATAGTCCTTAGAACCTCCTCTTCCAACAGTTATTATATAGCTTACTTGTTTGTGTGGTGTAGTGCCGCGATATACATTGGTTGATGAATACTATCGTGTCGCTCACGAAGTCTTTACGTCTTACGCTTTTTGTTTATTCTTTTTTCCTAGATCAGGGTGATCGTGGGAAGGCACTAGCTGAGGGTGCTTAGTCGACGCGGTGAGCGCGGGATCATTTTGGCTTAAGGTATAGTTTTGGGGACTAAGTATAAAAGCTAGTACTTATAGTCCTTCACATCTAGTTTAATTTTGTAAACCTAATGTGTAAATGTAAAGTAAAGGAAGTGTTAACACACATTTTTGTTGTTTATGTTACAGTCCAAAATTCTAAATGGTTTTGATGTACAAACCTTACTTATCAGAAATATGGACTCGTGTTTGGAAGGTTTTCCATGTTTTATGCATAAATGTGATATATTGCATAAGTGACGTATTTGAAGTTCAAATCTAGTTTTGGAAGTTTCTGCAGGTGTATTTGAGTTAATATATGTTTGTGGTAATTTGAGATTTGTGGTTTGAATGATATTTCAAGTTTTAACTTCTTGAGGAGTTTAGTTCTCGTGTTTTATCAAAAACGTATTTTACGCATAACTTTCGATTCTACGATCGAAACATGTTTTCTAAAGTTGGTGCATGCGTATCTAGGTTGGATACTGGTGTGTACCTGGTTTAAATATGCTTTGGAATGCATAACCATAGTGAAATAATTTCAGCTCTTCTATTCGGATGTGTTATGTTTGGGTTTGCTTTTTTTTTCTTTGGTTAGTAATTTAACTTTCTACTTAGGTTTGTTTCCCCGAATTTGGCTCTTACCAGCCAAAAGGTCACAGGCTTCTGCTTGAGCCATATATGGAGTGTTTTAAACTGAAAAGTACATATTACTAGCAGACTTTTGTGATTTCTTACCTTTTTTTTTTAACTTACATAGAAGAAACCACCCAAACAATAAACTTGTGCCTTTATACCGATTGCGAGAAGTGTTGCATCGACTTTTACCATCTTGGTTGCTAGAACTTTTACAATTGTACTATCCTACTATTGTCCTGGTAGCTTTCTATCACCGATACAATTTGATGATTAAAATGATCAAATAACCATTTTTGGTCCAATTCTGTTGAACTCGTACGTTAACTAATTGGTCTAATAACTATAATGATCTAATGCTATATAACTAATCGGTCCAAAAGTTCCTAGGCTTTCTATCACAGATACATGTGCTTTAGCCTGTTTCGCATGTTATGTTACGTACTTATAATAGTTCAATTGAGGATTGGAGATTTCCCATTTATTCTTATCTCCTGCATGCGTTTGCTGTTTCTGTTATCTATAATTCTAAAGTTTGACCTGTGAGCGGAGTTACTAATGATTATTATAACTTGATAGGCGATCTTCTTTTACTGGATATGGATATGGTAAGTTTGTCTTTACCAGAATGAAGCATCTTTGATCATTTTCTCCTTCCTAACTAAAAGGTTATTATTTCATTCTCTGCAGTAATGAGGCGCCCTGCTGTGCGAGCAATTCTTAATCTCCCCAACACGCTTCCTCAGCCAACACCTGGGTTTGCCTTTTACTGCAGTCCATCTGTTAAAATTTTTTTTCATGGAGGATGTCAAAGGCTATTAATAAGGTGTTAAAAGTTATCAAAAGAATATCAAAGTGTTATTTTTTTAATATGAGAATGTCAAAAATTAACACAATGGTGTCGGTAATTTACTAAAATGTGTCAAAATATAAGGTGTCGAATATGTAAAAAATGTATTAAAATATATTATAAATTTATTAAAAGGTGATTTTTTTTGGAAGAATTTAAATAATTTAAAAATAATATGGAGCTACAGTAAAATTGTCCTAAACAAATATTGGAGGGGAGAGCACGTCCGAAAAAGTACGGGATGCTCTAGACCTTAAGAAATATTGGTGGGAAGGGCATGCTAGGAAAAGTATGGGCATTAAGAAATACAGTTGTGGACAGGGATGAGCATAATTCGGATCAACCCGAATTTCTAAACTGATCCGATCCGAAATATGTAAAATTCGGATTCGTGTTCGGGTTCGGGTTTGGGTCGGATTGGATTGCTATTTTAAGTAATTCGGGTTAAGCATTTTATGTACGGGTTGGCTTCTAAAGTTTCGGGTCAGGTTACACCCGAATTTTTTTTCTTCTATTTATTTTATTTATTTATTTACTTTTTACACTACTACCCACCCTCGAATGAATCCCGCGAGCCAACCTTTGTCTATTTATGTCTAGTTATTTTTATTTTTTTGTATTAGTTAGTCTTTTATTTTTTTTTGTTATTTAATATTACTTTTTTTAAAAAAAAAATTCTTAAAAATGGGTCAACCCGAACCCGACCCGAACCAACCCAAAATTTTTTCGGTTAGGGTCAATTCGGGTTGACCGATAATTCGGTTCGGATTGGGTTTGTAGTTTTTAGTTCAGATTGGATATTTTCGGTTTGGGTTGGGTCGGGTTAATTCGGGTTGACCCGTAGGTATACTCACCCCTATGTGTGGATAGAGTGGGGGTTTAATGAATTTATGACCTAGTCGTTTTTTAGTACTGTGGAGAGGGGGAGGGGGGGGGGGGGGGCGCGGCTCTCCTGTTGCGCAAGCAACAGGAAGTAGGAAAACCAAAGCATCTCATCCGTCCATCGTCATTCGCACAGATCTCGAGATATTATATAAATTTTTCGTCTACTTATTCGACCTATTTGCAAGCAGTTTTTCGAAAAATTTTCAACTACAAAGTTGTAGATTTTGATGTAATCTACAACTTTCTAGTTAAAAGTTTTTCCAAAAAATACAAAATATTATGTCAAAAAGATGATTAAAGTTTTAGATCGTCTCTTTGACATATTATATGGCATTTTTTAAAAAAAGTTTCAACTATAAAGTTATAGATCTCATCAAAATCTACAACTTTACAGTTAAAATTTTTTCGTAAACGTATCAAATAATGTGCCAAAAAGATGATCAATTTTTAAAAATTGATCATCTTTTTGGCACATTATTTGATACGTTTACGAAAAAATTTTAACTGTAAAGTTGTAGATTTTGATGAGATCTATAACTTTATAGTTGAAACTTTTTTTAAAAAATGCCATATAATATGTCAAAGAGACGATCTAAAACTTTAATCATCTTTTTGACATAATATTTTGTATTTTTTGGAAAAATTTTAACTAGAAAGTTGTAGATTACATCAAAATCTACAACTTTGTAGTTAAAAATTTTTCGAAAAACTGCTTGCAAATAGGTCGAATAAGCAGACGAAAATTTTATATAATATTTCGAGATCTGTGCGAATGACGATGGACGGATGAGAAGCTTTGGTTTTCCTACTTCCTGTTGCTTGCGCAACAGGAGAGCCGCGCCCGGGGGGAGGTGCGGTTGATGAATTTATATATCAGCCCAATGTTTTAAATGTTTAATGAATTGATAACATTTATAATTTTTATATTAATTTTTTTAAAATATTTTTAAATAAATAATCTGAGACTTCAAAGTTTAGCGGATTAATATACTGATTTTAAAATCACTTAGGCTTTAAAGCCTGAACATACCTATTTGAAAATATTTTTGAATAAAATTTAAAATTATAAATTATAAATCTCATCAAAATTTATAATTTTTATGTTAATTTCTTTTAAAAAAAAATACTTATATGATAGTCAAAATGACTCCGTATACATATCGAAAAAGTAAGTTTGTAAATTTAAACAATAACCCGAAAATTTACGTTTTGATTTATACAAATAAGAAGAATATATAGATTAATTTGTGGCTACTCCATGACTTTTTGACCTAGTCCTTTTCTAATACTGTTTAATTTTTGATGAATTTAACATACCTAATAATGTCTGAATCACGTTAGCCTTTAGATTTATGGTAGTGGGACTCACTGGTACCTCTATAAATTGTGTGCATTGTCCGTCAAACAGCTCCACCATTTCTTCTCGTCTCCTCGTATCACTACTGCACACGTAAACTCCGCCATTAACGGAAGCTCGAAGCATTTAGCAATGGCTTCTCCCGACGACAGCAAGATCCTCGCAGCGACGAACGATGACGAGGAAGCACGCTTCTACGCGTTTCAGCTCTCGAGCTTCTGCATTTTTCCGATGACGCTGAAGGCCGCCATCGAGCTCGGCGTGCTCGAGATAATCGCCAAGGCCGGCGTCGGAGCCATGCTCTCGCCGGCTGAGGTGGCGGCGGAGTTGCCGACGAAGAATCCCGAGGCGGCGGCGATGTTGGACCGCATTCTCAGATTGCTGGCGAGCTACGACGTGTTCAGTTGTGCGGTGGAGAGCGACGTGGATGGGCGAGTCGTGAGGAAGTACGGCGTTGCGCCAGTGCTCAAGTGTATCACCAAGAACGAAGATGGTGTTTCCATGGCGCCACTGGGACTCCTGCTCCACGATAGAGTTTTCATGGAGAGCTGGTACATTTAAGTTTATGTCTCTTGGTGGTGAGGTATCGCACTTGATAGATGGAGTTCAGGAGCTATTCTATTCAGTTTTGAATTTTTGCTCCTTTTTTAGGGCTAACCATAATATTTATGTATGTCTTCTCACGTGTGAGAGGGGAGACATTGCTGGATATTAAATCCGGAATAATCTCCATCTGGATAGCCCTGATTCACGAATAAGAACAATATTAGTTTCTTTAATAATAAAATTAAGTCTTCTTCACTATTAAAAAAAGTTAAATTCAGGGCACGAAGTGCTCTCTTTTTTCAATCTCTGTGAGTTATTCGTACGCACCCTTATCCGGTGCTAACGGATAAATTTTACGTGCTGATTTTATCAAAATTCGAACTCTTATCAGTACTATGATAAGATAATTTTTACCATTACGCCGCTAGGATCACCTTATATGTTTTCACTATTAATCTTAGAAAAATGCTAGTCATTGCTTCCACATATTTTCATTCCTTCGAAAATTCAACTTATATTTAGTAGTACAATATTGATAAAAAAAATTTTAGTAGATCATGAGAATTCTTTGTTTTTTTATTTTCGTATAATATACAATGTCTGGCTGTCTGCAAATGAAGTAAAAAATAAGTATGTTATTAACTTATTGTTAGTAATAATCAAAATTAAGTACGTAGGATCCGATTATTCCATAAGATTCATACGTGAAGTAATTGGCTGATGTATGTAGTCAACTGATCAGCTTCCATGAAAATATTTTTTGGGATTTTGTTGAAAATGTCCCTATTTTCCAAAACTGTTTGAAAAAGCACGTTACTTTACATATATATATATATATATATATATATATTATATATATATATAAGTGATTTAGGGAGCATTCAAAGTGCACCCTGTACTTCATAATTTATAGAGACTTTACAAACTGGTCCTTAATTTACAAACTTTTTCAAATTCGTTCCTGTATAGAAAATCAACCCATGCTTTTCCCAAACGTCGGCACGTCCGAAGAAGTATGGGATGATCTGGACCTTAAGAAATATAGTTGGGGAGAGGGCATGTCGGAAAAGAATGGGATGATTTTGGGCCTTAAGAAATACAGGTGTGGAGAGGATGGGGGGTTTGATTTATCATTTACTCCAATTCAGATACTTGGTTTGCCATTAGACTTTGTGGCAATCCGGTAAATAATTCCACGCTAGTTGTGATAATAGTTACAACTTAAGTTTTAGTATTCTATTAGAGTGTTCATTATAAATATGTACAAACCGTGGCAAATAGTTTGGATTTATATTTGCTTTTCGATGTTGCGTAGATGGAAACTTCAGCCGATATAAGCAATTTGTGCGTGTTTGGCGCGTTATTATCACAGGTACTACTTGAAGGATGCGGTGTTGGAAGGAGGGATCCCTTTCTACAAGGCGTTTGGGATGACACCATTTGAATACCAAAAAATAGATCCTAGGTTCAACAAGATTTTCAATGAGGGCATGTTCAATCACTCGACGATAGTCATAAAAAACCTCTTGGAGAAGTATCGAGGCTTTGACGATGTTAAGGTTTTGGTTGACGTTGGAGGCGGAATTGGGGCCACTCTTAACGTGATCTTAGCTAAGTATCCTCACATCAAGGGCATCAACTACGACCTTCCTCACGTTATCTCAGAGGCACCGGCATTCCCCGGTATGTCGTTTACTGCAGTGGCAATGGAATTACTATGGCATTTGGTAAACTAGAACACTATGTCAAATAAGTGCTTGATTTTTTGAAAAGGACTTACAAAATTCACTTCAAAACACACACCAAAAATAGATGTTCTAATGCTTCAAAGTTTTACAGCCAATAAATACTGGGGAGGCTCAAAGCATTTATTTAGATATATATTCGGAAAAAAGTTTTAATTCAAATGCTGTAGAGCATTTCAATATCTAATTGTCTTTTCTATTCAAATATTTTTTTTAAAAAATATTTATATATATATTTTTTTATTTAATTTAGTAATTATAAAAAGAAAGCATGTAGGATGACGATACAAAAGCACGGTTGTATGTAATTCTTCAAATTAAATTCTTCTACCTAATATGTTTATAATGCTTAACTAATTAAATTATCTGTCTTTCGTTGCAGGGGTGGAGCATGTCGGAGGTGATATGTTTCAAAGTATTCCAAGTGGAGATGCCATCTTCATGAAGGTTTGGTCCTTATACTAATTTGTTTATCTCATTGTAAATATATAGAGTTTGTACAGTTCTAATAACAATTATACTCAATTTTGATAAAAACCAAAATTTTTGAAGCATGAATTCTGGCATGAGTAAAGTTCTCGGATTATCACGATTCGTGCATTTGCAGAAGCAAACTTTTGCTCAATCGTACTCATTTCCATCGATGTTCTAATGATCTCGGGACAATCGCATCGACTTGACAGACACGTATTAAGTTGTCAGCAACTATACTCTCCAAACCATGGCCGGCTAGTGGCTTATCCTAGAATTTGCTTATCACGTGTATTTACACATTTTTGTCTCGTAGTAGGATCCGATAGATGCTTCTGCATATATGTTTAAATATGTGTTAATAAATCTTACAGTGGATTCTTCATGACTGGAGCGACGAGGATTGCTTGAAGATATTGAAGAACTGTTGGAAGGCACTACCGGGGAATGGAAAGGTAATACTCGTAGAGGCTTTTCTTCCAGTGGCTCCAGAATCAACTCCCGCTACCCAATATGTGTTCAATAGCGATCTACTTATGTTGGCTCTCAATCCGGGCGGCAAGGAGAGAACCGAGATGGAGTTCGAGTCACTTGCAAAGAAGTCAGGCTTTGCTAGCTTGAAAGCTTTGGTCAACTTCTTCAATTTTTGGGTCATGGAACTCACCAAAGTGATCTAAAAATCTTTTGAGGAACTAATGAAACCATGTTCACTCCAATATTGTGGTTATTTTGTTTGAGCATTATGACTATATTTATGCTCTAAGTTGCTTGAGAAATATGTATCTTTGAGTGTATGGTGGTAAATTGGAGAGATATCTTTTCTCTTGCTGCCACGATGATAAATATTAATTGTTTTATCTTTATCGAAGTTGTAATACCTCTTGATTTGGGCTAACAGGCCCAAATCGAGAGCTTATAGGCTAAGGGCCAACGTGGGAGAAAAATGAAGGCTATTTTTAGTCCCATATTTCTTAAACTAGTAGATAAATATTAGACTTTATGTGCTAGGGGCTCATAGCTATTATCAACAAAATTCATCATTTTTTGGAAGCTCGACAAGTGGGACGGCAGGAGGTTGGTGTTGGGTTATCGGGGTCAATACGACATCAGATGCGCAGCGGAAATTTAAAATTTTAATACAAAAGCCCCGTGTACCCGAATACAGGATCACATTGGTATGCTATAATAATCGAAACAATTACATCACATGTAACCACGCATGATAATTAAAATTAATCTAATTAATTTTAACGCGATCCTATCATGCATCTAATCGAGGTACGAGTTTTATCGAATTACCTTGGCGGGTCGAACACGCCACGTAACGATTCTCGGTTCTTGATGAATTTAGCCGCGAAATTACCCGGCCTCTAACGCTAGTCCACGCTGAGACGCTCGCGAAACCGAAATCGATTTAATCAAATTAAATCGATATTGGGCCTTATGGATCCGATCCAATTGAGTCGGCCCGTTAAAAAGGGGTACTGTTCTTCTTCTTCCTCCTCACCCGCGCTTGCACCGCCGATCCTCCTGCCGACTCCTTCCTTCACAGATCCTCGCCGGCCAGTCCCTGATCACTGTCCAGTCGTCGTCTCCGTCGTCTTCTCTCGCTGCTGAGTCGCACACAGCCACGTACGAGAGTCGTCGCCGTCGGTTCGTGCAACTCTTGCACGCTGGACTCAACGTCGTCACCACCGCCGGTGCTCGACGTCTTCACCGATGGCTAGCTGAGAAGAGGACGACAATATCAGGTGGCGCCGTTTGGAGGAAGGATGCTCGTGCAGTCGACCGGAACAACTCGAAATTTCGAGCTTCAACCGAAACGACGATGCTTTCGCCGGAGAGTGCCGGGTTGGGGTTGGTGGAAGAGAGAAGCTCGCGCGCGGAAGAGCCGAACGCCTTGCTAGCAGCGTTAGGGTTCTTCTCGTCGAACGCGGCGCCGAGCTTTTCTTTCTTCTCTCGGTTGAAGAAGATGATCCTGTGCATACCTATATATAGGTATATATATTGCACATTAAATCCCAACTTTTGCTGTTTTTGCAAAATCGGCCCACTTGATTTTGCAAAACCTTAGGTCCAGCATTATGGACTTTGGCAAAAACAACCCTTCATGATCAAACTTTCGGTTTTTCGCGATCGTGTCTCATTTGCGTGTGACCCATTAGGTTCAGTACCACGCCGGCAGTGAATAAATAGTTAATTCAACTAATTAACAAATAATTAATTCAACCAATTAATTATATTTATCCACAGATCGTGGTTAACGTCTAGCAACGTGCCACGACCACCCGTGTGGTATGAATATCAATATTCATCACTTGAAACCTTTGTGTGAATAGTTTCCATGCCCTTTAATCCTTCTGTTCCTTTCTAACATCCCGAACGAGCTTAGAGTATGGATATCTGTCAAACTCTGATATAGCTCGAACAAATGTATCTGTCTTAATAGATTCGCTCGTCTGTGACATTAAGAACATTTCTTAATTCACATTGTACCTCGGCCAAGGATTTTCTGAGCTAATTCTATTTAAAGACACATAGGATGTTCTCCTCCTTTATAGGAGGTGACAGATTCTCTATTGGTTATCATCTATCTTCATGTGCTATTATTTATACCCAGATGGTTCCCTTGTACAGCTGAGCTATACTTGGAAAACCACTAAAGTATAAATCATGAACACATAAGATACTATGATAAACTCAAGTGCGGAAGTTACACAAGTCGTGTGCGTAGTTTGATCGTGAGACCAACCCAACTAACTTGTTCATTACAATACCATGCAACTGACTTTGGCGTCATTATCTCGAAATGAACATACAGTATAGACCTATATACCTTCAATTTATTTTTTTCTTGTGACTTTGATCCCTCGAAATTTCAAAACCTGATTATGTTTATTTTAAAATGCCACGACCCGTGAACCGAGGGCCGCGACGGAGGGAAATAATTTTTTGCAAAAAATAAAATTCGAAATAAATAGTTTTGCGGAAGCTTAAACAACCAAGGAGTTCATTTCGAATCCCAAATACTCAGAATCAAATCTCAAAGTTCAAAATAAGGAAGAGCCGCAACCTGAACATTCAGTCCGAGACAAGAACCCGCGAGGGAGGCAGTTCGATCTCAATCCGAGCTCAGTTTGCATAGGATACTAATGTATCAATCTCCCCAGATAACACAAGAGGATCCTAAACAATCTAAGGTCCAACCCACTTTAAAATTTTACATAAATATACTTAAAAACCATATTCTCGAAATACCGGCTCGACCTGTATTTTTCCAAAAGTTTTGGAATTACCAAACCTCTAGCTAGTAATTATAAGAACCCCACAAAGCATCGAAATCAAATTCGGAAACCAAATATGTAAAATTTGACGATAAATTCCAAAGCTATTTTCGGTCGACCGGGATGTTTTATCGGTCGACCGAAAGTCACCAGAAACGTATAACAGATCAGCTACAGGTTTCGGTCGACCGATCAAAATTTTTGGTCGACCGATCAAAATTTTTGGTCGACCGATACCTGTAGGATCTGCAAAAACAGATTTGCAGCAACCAATTACCCAACACCCTATTTCCTCGAACATTTTTCCAAATTATCCAAATACCTTGTGTCAACATAGATATAACCAAAATACATATGTAGGTATCGATTTCCAACCAAAATCTCGACCAACTTCAATAAACCAGACATTTTTCGAAACGTCAAAAATACGAACTTTTAAGAACTTAAGAGGTCAAATTTTGATCAAATTGCAATCCCATTTATACTCAAGTACCCCAAGCGCATAAATCCTAAAATACGCATGCGAGGAGATTCAAACTCCAAATCGGGGATTTCTTTATACAGAATTATATCAAAGTTACCCATTTACATCATAAACTCAAAATATACAACTTTTAGAAATTAAACCTTCTCAACTAAGGTTTCAACTCTAAAATTCAACAAACTAACCAAAAAAATGTAAGTTACGCTTCAAAAGTTAGTTCTTTACATGTTTGAGCTATACACTAAGGATTATGCACAACTAATGACCACCAAGATACTTCCCAAAACTCCTTGCAAGCTATCGTCGAGAATTTAGCACCCCTTTGCCGGTGTCTTCCCACGGTCTAACGGATCTAAAAAAAATGAAAGCAACGGAGTGAGTCAAAATGACTCAGTGAGCGGCGCGAATAACGATCGCGGTACCTCTCACCACAACACAACCAAAACTAAATCACAAGTCCATAAATATCAAGTAAAGCATCATCATAATCATCAATATCATGTAAATAACGAATTCCCATACCAAACCAATTATGCTTTACTTTCTTATGTTAGCGTTTGCTTGACTAATCACCCGTTAGTCCTTTCTCATTTGCAACGCAACACACCCTTTAGATACCGCAGCACCAAGGATCTGGTCAAACACGGTACACGTCGCGTCCCCTAGTACCCAACAGCGGGGGCGATCCCTTTTGGCCTTAAGGGAGTTACTTGATATATCGGCCTTCTCAGAATTTTCGATTCAAGCCTCGCCTGGTCTCGTCGTCGCCACCCTGGCCTCGGGCTGGCCTTAACTACGCCCACCGGTCTCTTCTCGAGACAACTAATCTGGGACTCCGGCGCCCACATCGTCCCATTTCGATCTCGGTCAATATCCACTCGACTAACACGGGAGAGCGAACCTGGATGATGCAGTCCAACGAAAGAGCCCCATCACAAATATTTTCACTTTATCAAGTCCCATTAGCGCTCACGTTGTCGATGTCTCCATTCACAACAATACTCACATTGGGCACACCAATCGCATAAGTACTATTGTTAGACATACAACGGTCATTCCAAATTTCCAAACCAACACATATCCAACATTTGCAATATAGTATCCAACGGTTTCGTAAAATAAGAAATTGCATCCGTTCTATATCCAAACCACATAATCACCAATAGCATGATCATAAGTACCAAATCATACTAGCAAGTTGCAATAACACATCACCATCATGCTAGCATTACAACATGCTCATAAACCACATATCACAAAATTTAGGGTTTCCACCCGAAAATCAACATATCACATAATCATGCTGCAATCACATGAATCATATCAATAGCGTTCATCCCAAACAACAAACCGTTACCATGCAAGAGGTGCAAACCACTCACCTCGAAGGCTCGGCCGAAAACACACAAGAACGCAACCTCACCACAAATCGAACGCACCCGGGAGGAGAGCTAGGTCAAAAGCAACTAATAGAGTGAGGGAGGGAGAGATAGGATGATCCTACACCCAAGAACCAAGGGAGAAGAGGTAGGGAAACTCACCTAGGTCAGAGGTGGAGCTCCAGGCGCGGGGAAGAAGAAGAAGTGGTGAAGGGTTATGCAACAAACACAAGACTCGAACTTAAACTCGGGCTGCACTACAACTATCGGTCGACCGGAACACGAATCGGTCGACCGAAAGTGCTCTGCACAGCACAACTCCGATAAAAACTAAACACCCAACCTCGACACACACACAACCAAGCACTCCCTCGTGCCGACGGGGTCAAACCACGTGACACACCCGCGGTACGCTCAAACACGCATGCACGGATAACGAAATTATATCCGAACATATATCACAATTTCCAACATAAATCATAAATAAAATAAATAAAACAACGAACCTCACAACCCTCCCCACTTAAGGGTTTTGGTCCTCCGAAACAAACAAGTGATGGAAACGCGCACGCATGTCAGCCTCCGATTTCCAGGTAGCTTCCTCGAACCGCTGACTGCGCCAAAGAACCTTGACCAAAGGAAGACGTCGTGCAATCGAGAATACGAACCGGACTCTCCTCATCGGTGAGATCCTCCTGAACGGGGAACGGGGAACGACAACGACGAAGTAGCCTGGGATGGGTCGCCCAAGTACTTCCATAACATCGAAACATGGAAGACGTCGTGCACATGCGAAAGCCACTCTGGTAAGTCTAATCTGTATGCTGCACTACCGATTCGCTCGATAATCCTGAAAGGACCAGTAAACCTCGGACTCAGCTTGCCCTTCATACCAAAGTGATGCACCCCTTTCAACGGCGATACCCGAAGGAAAACCATGTCATCAACTTGAAACTCTAATGCTCGACGACATCGATCTGCATATGATTTCTGACGGGACTGTGCGGTCTGGAGTCGTTGACGGATCATTTTGATCTTCTGGTTAGCTTCCTTGACAACATCCGTACTCACAACCCCCGTATCCACCATGTCGTCCCAAAATAAGGGTGTACGACATCGCCTGCCATACAACGCCTCGTGTGGTGCCATGCTGATACTGCTATGGTAGCTGTTGTTGTAGGCGAACTCTACCAGAGATAAGTGTTCGTCCCAACTACCACTAAAATCCAATACACACGTCCGTAACATATCCTATAAGGTCTGGATAGTCCGCTCTGACTGTCCATCTGTCTGTGGATGATACGCTGTACTAAACCTCAGATCGGTACCCATCTGATGCTGAAATGCTCGCCAAAAGCGCGAAGTAAAATGAAAGTCACGGTCAGATACAATACTCAATGGTACACCGTGCAGTCTAACGATCTCCGCTTTAAAGATTCGAGCCACCTGCCTCTCAGGTGTAAAGGTGCTTCGAACAGGAATGAAATGCGCAGTCTTCGTCAAACGATAAACTACTACCCATATAGCGTCAAATCCGTGTCTCGTCCTTGGTAGTGCCTAAATAAAATCCATCGTGACATCTTCCCACTTCCACGACGGTACCTCTAACGGCTGAAGATAACCACCCGTCCTAAGTCGCTCTGCCTTCACCTGCTGACAAACTGTACACTGAGCTACAAACTGCCGGACGTCTTTCTTTATACCTGGCCACCAAAACTGCTGCCGCAAATTCTTATACATCTTAGTTCCTCCTAGATGGACTGACAGTCTACTGCTATGCGCCTCTGATAAGATCTGGTGTCTTAGCTCTTCCGACTTCGGCACGCATATCCTGCCTCTGAATCTGATAATATTATCCGCACCT